>CM045891.1:36141471-36201471 GCA_025169545.1 Anguilla japonica
GACTGGCATGCACACACACACATACACAGACACACGCACACACACGCACACACACACACACACACACGCACGGACATACACACACACAAGCATGCATACACACACATACACAGACACACGCACACACACGCACACACACACACACACACACACGCACGCACATACACACACACAAGCATGCATACACACACATACACAGACACACGCACACACACACACACACACACACACACACGCACATACACACACACAAGCATGCATACACACACATACACAGACACACGCACGCACACACACACACACACACACACGCACGCACACACACGCACGCACACACACACACGTACACACACACGCACACACACACGCACACACACACACACACCGACGCGCACACACACACGCAGTCATGAAGCCTGGGAGTCAGATTACAAGTCATGAATAAAAACATGACACAGTGTAAAGGCTTATCTCCCCCCTAGGTACACGCTTATGAGTAAGAATCTGTGCAGATTTGTGACTAACAGCTTCTGCTCTTCACCGGAGGGTCATTAGTTTGAATCCCGATAGGGGCAAGAGTCAGTTCTGCCCTCGTCCAAGGTCCGGTTCACCTCCGGGCATCCATCTTAGCTTTGTACGATGCCTGGGGTGTCAAACGAACACACTGAAAAATGGAAAAGCTTCTGTTGCCATAGCATCAAGAGCCTGAGTGGTGTCTGTGTGTTTGACTCAGCTTCTATACATTAAGTGTACAGCACAACTGAATGAAATCAGATAACTAGCGACGGTCGTTATTACCCATTTTCATAATTCATGAAATTAATTATACATGTTAATGATATTCCTTTCACAGATGTTGTGTTGTGATTGCCTAAATGAAGGATTCATTGGTTTATGTGTTTATTGAGTTTTAGTGATAGCAGCACCATATCATTGTGCCTGGTCATTTTCCTCTCTGAAGACTGGACCAACAGTGAAATATTCAGTGTTAAATCAAATCATACAGGTGCATATGGTCCCTATTGGACTCTTATGTATTCTGTTTGAGTTGAATTAACACTGGAAATTTTACTGTGCAGGGGAAAGGTCATAATAATGAGGTTTGTTGTGCTATGCAAAAATAACAGGGGAATAGGCAAAGCAAGCTCAATTTGCTAAATTTGTATTAAAGTTGTTGCTTTTTTAACGCTAAATTCTTTAGTCGCTATAATTGCTTGCGGCTACTGTATCGCAATCCTCTCTACCATATTTATTTCTTTCCTGTTTTCTTGCGTAGACAAAGGCATACTAATTTGTTTTTGTGTAAATTCACGTCCTTAATTAGATTCAACAACGATAATGCCTGCTGTGCTCCCCTTCTCTCTCTCTCTCTCTCTCTCTCTCTTTCTGTCTGTATGAGTGTGCTTGTGTATGTGTGTGTGACACTCATACACACACTTCTGTGACACAGAAGTACAGTACAGTACTAATTATATTAAACTAACTGGCTGAAGAAGCCAGTCCCTTTCCCCCCCCCCCTCTCAATAATGACTCGGTGTCTGTTACTGCAGGGTCATTGTGTCTGTAAAACATAGAGGCGTCTGCATGGAGCAGCGGTTCTGCCCTGCATAGACTGTGGAAGTATTGACATATGCTGCGCATTGTGGGTTCTTATGGGTTCTTATGGGTTCTTATGGGTTCTGATGAGTTCTTATGGGTTTTTAAATGCAGCGACAGAATAACAACGTAGAAGGGCTGAATGGCCTGTTCTCATCATCACTTATCCCTGTCTCAGTGTGTGTTCTTAAACATGAAGCACGCTTGCCATGCGTTTCCTAGTTCATCTTGCCCTCTGCCCAGGAGGCAGAATCAACCGAATCGATCCAGTGAAAGCCACGCTGTATTTTATTCTACTGCCTCTTCAGGTTGAGCCACGAATGACCGTGATTCGTAATAAGGGAGTTCACTAATGAAAAGGGCTTTAACAGAGAGGGAGACGGAAGGATTTTTTGTCTTTTGCGTGAGGTGTGGTCAGCCTAGCTGGTTTACCATCGCCTCGTTTAGCAGGTTCTGGGTCAATCCGAAGCAGACCCACCACACACACTCACACACACACACACACACACACACACTCACACTCACACACACACACACACACACACACACACACACACACACACACACACACACAGGGCTCCCTAATCTCATTAACTTCCACCGACAGCCCCCAAATCACAGCCTTGCACTCTGAGTGATGGAGTTCTCCATAACCGCACCATCTGCTCTGACCACAGCGGCTTCACCTCACAGCCACTGCAGCCAGACAGCACAGCTCCTGCAGTCATCCCATCCCATCAGTCTTTTCTTTTATCATTTTCCTTTACATTTATTCTGTCCTTAATTTATTATTTTTTAATTTTCCAATTTAATCAATATCTTCATTGTATTCATCTTCATTTTATTTATTACTTAATGAACAAATCAACAAATTAATTAAATTTTTTATAATAATTTGCGCAATGGCTGTATCCAGAGCAACTCAAAGTGCCCTTACTGTGAGATACAAACTAAAACTAAAAACTACGAAATCATTGTTGTTTCATTTTCTTCTCATTATATTTTCAAAAAGATGATTGATTGTTGGTAATGACTGTATTGTGGCCTCTGTGCTGCTCTGTCCAGCACCTGCATTTGACTGACATTCAGCAGGCTCTTTAGACCCCTGCAGTATATGTAGCTCCATGCATTATTGATGCACATCTATTCAGTATATACTGTTTATTTACTGTACTGTGTGCCTGAGTAGCGTATGTCCAGAAGACTGGAATCGGCAGTAGACTCATCATGGAGCATCCCTGGAGGGGTATACTGGCTGTAATCGTTTGAATGAGCTCACCTACCCCGCGATAAATTCTGAACGTTCCGTATACATCGTACTTTGAGGCTGTGCCGTGTTGTAGTTCATCGTTGTTGTTCTGTGATGTCACTTCCTGTGGGGAAAGGTCAGCGGCTCTGGCCCTTGGCCCTGTCCCTGGCCCGGGCTAAGGGAGCGTGGTGAATTATTCATGCCCATTGACTTTGTGTCAGCTCTCGCAGTCGCGCGCTGGAGGGATGTTTTATTCATTCATCTCATTTAGGGGTCCGCGGCCGCACCTGTTCTACCATTAAGCGGCCCTGTCATTTGCATTTGATGCTAATTTGGTTTAGCAGCAGCCCAACCCCCCCCCCCCCCCCCCCCACAGCTCCCCCACCACCGTGGTCGGCGGTTACTCCCCGTTAATTTTATTTTCACTGAGAGGGGTTTTTCATTACTGAATCCCCTTCCCGTGTAAAAAGAAAAAGAGGAAGGAGTAGAAAGAAACAGAGAGCATATTTCCTGTCTTCTCTGCTGAGACTCACTGAAGACAAAATCTGTTGCAGTAGAATGGCATATGTGGTTTGAAAGGGCAGTATTTTTTTTGAAGGGGAACACTCAATGTCCCCCTCCGTGCCTCAATATTGTATACAAAGACTCAGCCTAAGCCTTAGGGCATGCTCCACACACACACACATGCAAGCACAAGCACACACACACACACACACAGACACGCAAGCACACACACACACACACACACACACGCACGCAAGCACACACACACACACACATATGCAAGCACAAACACACACACACACACACACAGACATGCAAGCATACCACATGTACACACACACACACACACATGCCCCTCCTGCCCCTCATCCCACAAAAATCTCTATAAAGTGTCCCCCTCCCATGGATCATGTTACCCTCAAATTAACTGAAACCACCTGACACAAAGCCTTCCCATCATGCTCCTCTCTGCTGTGTGACATCACAGCAGGCCTGATCACAACAGAGCTCTAACTCACTCGTTAGCAGCTCTTTTTATTTGACTGTGATATACACAGATAAAACGTATTTACGTCTGCATGATTTACCCAGCATCCCTCAGTCATAAATGTGTCAGAGGAAACATAAATACTCCTTTCAAGCAAGCAAGCAAGAGAGAGACAGAGAGAGTGAGAGAGAGAGAGAGAGAGAGAGAGATGGAGACAGAGAGGGAGAGAGTGATAGAGAGGGAGAGAGTCTAACTGCCTCGCAGTACTGATGAAGTGACGTTGGTTAATTAAAAGTAACGGCCTGTTGCTGGTATTGAGCAGGGCTGTGTGCGGTGTGGGCGATGCAGTGATCCACTGGCATCTCACACCCAGAACTCCACCCTGGCCCCGGTTTAGGTTCACCCCATCCCAAAAACAGTCCCAGACTGTCTCCTCCTCCTCTTCGGCCTTTCCAGCACCTCTCCTCTGACAGCTGCCGGTTGGTAAAGGGGTACGTTGGTTCCCCATCGGTGTGGGACAGGGCTGTGGTTAGTGTGCACAGAGGCACTCTCACTGAAAGTCCCTCTCCGGTGTGCCCCCTTCCCCCCCCTCTGTACTATGACCCCAGAGCCTGACCACAGCATGAATGGCCCACTGTACCCCCCCCCCCCCCCCCCCCCCTTATCCCGCCGGCCCCAGGACGCTCGACCGGGAGCGTGCATGTCATTACGGGCGTCATTAAAGAGAAAACCGAACCCGCGCTGCTGGAAAACTGACCCAGCTCCACAGAGAGTCCCTCACACTCTCCCTCCCCCGTAATGTACAGTAAGACTTACGCTAGTGCTTTGCGTGTGTGTGTGTGTAGCAGTCTGTCTGTGTGCTTCTGTGTTTGTGTGTGTGTGTGTGTGTGTGTGTGAGTGTGTGTGAGCGTTAGTTTGTCTGTGTGTGCGTGTGTGTGTGTGTGTGTGTGTGTGAGCATTAGTTTGTCTGTGTGTGTGTGTTAGTTTGTCTGTGTGTGTCTGTGTGCGTGAGTGTGTGTGTGTGAGCGTTAGTTTGTCTGTGTGTGTGTGTGTGTGTGTATGCGTGAGCGTTAGTTTGTCTGTGTGTGTGTGTGTGTGTGTGTATGCGTGAGCATTAGTTTGTCTGTGTGTGTGTTAGTTTGTCTGTGTGTGCGTGTGTGTGTGTGTGTGTGTGTGTGAGTCTGTCTGTGTGCGTGTGTGTGTGTGTGTGTGTGTGCGTGAGCGTTAGTTTGTCTGTGTGTGCGTGTGTGTGTGTTAGTTTGTCTGTGCGTGAGTGTATGTGTCTGTGTGCGTGAGTGTGTGAGTGTGTGCGTGTGTGTGTGTGTGTGTGAGTGAGCGTTAGTTTGTCTGTGTGTGTGTGTGTGTGTGTGTGAGCGTTAGTTTGTCTGTGTGTGCGTGTGTGTGTGTGAGCGTTAGTTTGTCTGTGTGTGCGTGTGTGTGTGTGTGTGTGTGTGTGTGAGTCTGTCTGTGTGCGTCTGTGTGTTTGAGTGCAGAAGTTCATTGAGATGCTAGCATAGCACTCCAGGGCTGTTTCTTTTTTCACTTACCATAATAAGCACTCTGGGTGCTTTTTAGTGGCCACACTAAACCTAAAGTGGTGGAAGGCTGGGGATGGGGGGGGGGGGGGTGTCTGCAATCGCGCTGTGCGATCAATGCTCCCTTCTGGGACAGAGTTTCTCCATCACGCCTGGTGTTCTGGCCTGGGTCAGAGCCCCCCCCCCCCAGGACGGACCGGACTGGGGCAGGGACCAGTCTCCATCAATGCCTGGTTTATTGCGCACCCCCCCCCCACACCCCCACCCCCCCCTCACTGGCGTATTTAACTGACCGCGGCTAAGGAGCGGGGAGAGCAGCGGTAATGCCGGGTTCGCTCAGAGCACAACGGAACCTTTCAGGCCTGCTAACCTGCGCAGCGCAGCGCCCCCCCCCCCCCCCCTTTCCCTCCCCCCTCCCCACCCAGGGTCCGGCGGCCGACCTGAGCGGGCCAGTTCTGATTGACAGCCGGGGCGGGCGCGGACCAGACCCTGGGGGACAGGAGGTCCTGTCACGGTCTGGACAGCCTGTGACAGAGAAAGCGATGGTGGTCTCCCCCCCCAGCTTGTCACTCTCCCCCAATGTGGGGGGGTGGGGGGGGGGGTGGTCTGCTCTGGTCCAGGGTGGAGGGGCGACTGTTTTGACACCCGCATGATCCCTGAAAAAAAAAGAAAAGAAAAAGAAAATAGCGAGACCAGAAAAAAGAAAACATTCTCTCTTTCTGCCCCCCCTGTAAGGGATATGAGCAGCTGGAGAAAAGGTAGAGTTTAGTGCGCTTTTTTTATTGTTATTACCCAGTCATTTTTGGGGGGGATTGGGCCGATTCTTATGCAATCCAGCGATCCTTTATGGCAATCGCACTGATTGTGCACGCTGAGGAAATTGAGGAGGTAATTGACCAATGGGGTTACGGCTCCCCGCGGCTCGAAGCTGAGAGCTGTTGCATCATGCAGCGCGACGCAGCAGGTGAGGCGTAAGCATTTTTGCGGTGCCCACACACTCATTATAATGTCTTAAGGAGGAAGCCATCCACTCAAGCACAGAGCCTTCCGAGTTTGTTTTGTTCCTGTTTTTTGTTTTGTTTACAGAGTTTGTTTTCTTCTGGGGTTTTTTTTTTTTTTTTTTTTGGTTGGATTGGCGAAGTTATCCTTGGGAATTATGGGTAACTGTGATTGACTGGATATTTGGAGGTGGACAGAGTTTTCTAAACTGCCTGTCTTCTCTCCTGTTAAACTACACGCTGATGATTTATTTATGTTTATGTATATATATATATATATATATATATATATGTGTGTGCTTTTATTCATTATAAATGTGACTAAAGGGCCTGAATGTCATGCCTCTGGAGGAATTTGTTCCTCCGCGTGCATGTTAAGAATGGGGCCGTGTCGACAGACCCGTGCATGTTGATGTACGGAGCATTTCCGCGGTATAAAGCGTTATGTAATAAAATTTGCGGAAGATTAAGGAGCAGAGATTTGAGATGAAATATCGCGGCTGTCGGTGGGCGAGCGCAATGCTAATCAATCAGGTGCTCCGGGGGGTGAGCTAAGCTAACGGCGGCTGGGCTTTTCCATAGAGGATGTATGACAAAATGTCCGCCCGCCGCTACTGCTCTTAAATAATATCACCTTATTAGCCTTATTCATTCTCCTCTTGTATTTTCCCCGTTGACAACGGTGATCGTTAGGTCACCGTGAATGAACAGCGAGGTAAATTAGTGGACAGTCGGGAGGCAATTCACAATCACACTTTGCATTAGGTTGGCATTCTCGCTTGTGTTTATTGTTCTGTGGATAAATGTGTCAGTGCTATGTAGTTGTAAGATTATGATTCGATTAGATTACGAGTATTAAGCAGACAATCTTATCCAGAGCAATTTATACAACTATTTACATAGCATTTACATTGCATCCATTATGCAGCTGGATATATACTGAAGCAATGCTTTGTATATAAAGAGTACCTTGCTCAACTTCAAAGCAGTGTCCAAGTGGGGAGTCGAACCTGCGACATTTAGGTTACAAGACCAACTCCTTACCTATTATACTACATTTCCGCCATAGCTGAGTGCTCTGTGAGTGCCAGTGCAGCTTCACGTAATTACATTGCTATAAGTTGTGTAATTGCACAGATAGTTTGGGTTTCTTTTCTGTTTGCCTTTAGGATTTGGGCAGAGTTAAGAATTCAAGCGAGGGGTGGATTTAGGGTCAGGATGAGCCAGATGACTCAAGGGATGTTCAGATAACCTACGGAATTGGACAGCCTGCATGAGTCTAATACACATTTGTTACAAATATGGCTTCCAGGTGACTGTTTATTTTTCATTTACTGTACATATTAGTTTACTGGTTTAGAAGGCAATTTCTTTATTGTTACAACTGGTCAGTATCTACTGATTATGAGGTGTGCCCAACCACTTTATTTAAATACTGATGAAAATACCACAAATAAACTTCACATCTGCACATTTAAGCATCGCCGGGTCTATGTTGCTGTTGTGGAAAAAAAAGGAATTTCTTTGATATATTTTTGGAAATTAAAAAATGTTTGAAGATCAAGGGATCAATTGAAATGGCTGCCCTTTTGTGCAACATGTTTGGAGTAGATGGCGCTTGTTCTTTTAATCCTCCCACTGTTTTGGAGAGGAAACGAGGTGTCTGTTTTGCTTGTGTTGTGTGTTAATGGGCTTTGATGCCTCAATGAAAATACTTTGCGCCCCTGTAAGGAGAAAGAACGTCAGTTTTAAAAAAGGATAGAAAAAGAAGCAGAAGCCAGCGAGACCCGCTCGTTCTCCCCCCGTAATGAGATTTGGTGTGTAAATGATTTAAGTGGGGGAATGAGGCCCGTGGAGGTTGTAACATGAGAGAATGACACAAGGGCCCCATTTTCTCAATCTGCTCTGGCCTCTAGCTGAAAAAAAAAATTAGGTAGAAGGAGGAGGAAAGCTGACAGTAAGCGCTGTGTGTGTGCGTGTGGGTGTGTGTGTGTGTGTGTGTGTGTGTGTGCGTCTGTGCATGTGTGCGTGCGTGTGTGCTAGTCTGTGGGCATGTGTGTATGTGTGTGTGTCTGTGTGTGCATCTGTGTGTTATTATATATTATATTTTATATTTTTGGAGTGTTAGTAGTTTTTTTTTAGCAGACACTTTCATACTTCTATGTAACTTTGTTGCAGACTGGACTCACAGATTGGAGCCCAGTAATTACACTGTTACAACATCCCTGTAACGTTAGACTCTGATCCCTTGCAGAGACAGCCTTTTCCTGGCTGTGTGAGGATTACCACAGCATTGTGTTCCTCACACACACAGAGAGAGGCAGTCTGTCCTTGCGCTGGGAGCCGGGGGGGGGGGGGGTTAGGAGACGGTAGGGGGCATGGCCCGGGCGCTGTTCTTCCCCAGGAGGAGGCAGTTTCAGCCATGTAAACGCGCGGCGGAACGTGCCGGAACACGGAGTGTAGGATCAGCGAGCGGAACCAGGCGCGGAGGTTAAGAGCGTCTGTGTCGAGCGGGAAGGGGGGGGGGGGGGGGGTTTGTGCCAGCAGCCGCACGTCACTTCATTATTAATAGCAGCGTCTAAATAAAACGCAAACCTTGTCAGATTTAATGGATGGCCACGTCCGCCGATGGCTCTGCACCAAGAGGGAGCCGGGGGGGTTAGGGTGGGGGGGGGTGTACTGGCTGGGTTTTCGGGGGGCTGGATTGGGGGGGGGGGGGGGGGGGACATTACCTAGGAGGGGTACACAGCTCAGGAAAAGTGAAAGTCAAAAACCACTCCCAGAAACACAACACACGCTGATGCTACAAAGCCTCGGGTGGAATATAAGGAGATGAAAGGAGGTTTGGGTGGTGAAGGTGAAGCTGCACGTGGTTTCCGTGCCGCCCGGGGGGCATGGCGCTGAGGTGGCGCAGAAAAGTGTGGGGAGGGGAGCAGTGACATCAGCTGCTGTTTTAATGCCAGAGACGCGTTTTCATCAAAGGCATAACGGCATAGCAACAACTGTTGTTCACCTTAATATTTTATGTCAAATACCTATATGATAATTATGATTAATGTAATTAAATGTGCATATGCATACACTGCACGTTACGCATGTGCACACACACACACACACACACACACACACATCTGCACAATTCCTATGCGGATCACCTGATATGGAAGTAAATAGTCAAATTAAAATGTCTCACTGTCTGGTACTTTTGCATTGAATTATATATGGATGTTTGTACGTACACATGTAGCAATGTAGACATTGATAGGTCATGAAATGTGGGGCGGTATTGTAGTTGCTACGGTGATCTTTTCCGTGGTGTATTTTAGGTTTCCCATCAGGCACTGAAGTGTCTGTCAGCGGCTCTCTGAGGGGTTTTTTCAGTCGCCTGATTGGCTCCTCTCCTCCTGGCTCCTCCCCCTCCTGTCAGAGAGCTCACAGAGCGAAGCCTCAGATCAGGCCGCGCTTGGGTGTCTCATGGCGTAGCCTGTTGGGCGCCGTCCACACACTCGCTACGAGCCGCGACATTGGCGGTTTGAAATTCGGCCGGGTGACCTTGGTCACATGTCTCTTTCCCTTTCTCTTGCTCCTCATTCTTCCTGTTCTACACTGTGCTGTCCAAAGGTAAAAAAAAAAAAAATTGGAATTAAAAAAGTGCAGAGGCTGCGCTGGTGGAAACAGGCCCTGGGTCAGTAATGAAGTGCCGGGGCCCGGCTCCGACAGTAACTGTCAGGGTAATTAGCATGCTGTGAGATACCACAGACGGGTGCTAGTACTTGCCTTCGCAGACAGACACTTCAACGCTCAATTAAACACCACACGCCGTCGCTCGCGGCTGCGCGGCTCTGGGATTGTAAACTACGCTGCTTTGCTGATGCGCAGCATCTCATTTCATTGCTGAATGGAACTGAATGGACCTCACTGCTTTTAAACGGTTGAGACTCCAGAGCTTTTGAGTGTGATGGACCTGCTCTGGACTCCAACTCCCATCAACCCCCTTTCTGGAAACATTCTGTTGCATATGCTACCTTCAGTACAACTCAAATGTGGCCTTTCTGAACCTGCTGGGAGTTTGAGTAAACACGAAGAGGGGTCTGGAATGATGGTAAATTGTCTTCAAAATGTCTTTTTTTTTCTGGGGTCACAGAGGAAATCACCCCCATCTGGACATTGCCTCCGTGGCTGGTCATTTGTGTTTATCTCTCTGACCAATCAGCAGCAGGTTCTGCCCTGTGTCTTCGGGGAGCCCTGATTGGATGTCGGAGTGAGACGGGTGAAACGGCTGTCAGGATGTTATGCACTCCCTCTTCCTTCCAGAAGGGTCTCTACCCTGTCCGCGCTGCGCCGGGTTCGCGTAGCGGGTCCAGGACTTCGACCGGCGTGTATCGCGCGCCCTCACCTCCTCCCGCGGATATTTAAACGATCTGGCTGCGAGTCCGCCGCTCCGGGGTGCGTGGGAAACGCGGAATCTGTCCTCTGATCACACGGCGGTCCTGCGGCGTGGGCGCTGTAGCGGGAGCTGGGCCCTCAGTCCGCAGGCCGCTCGCTCGTAAATCCCGGGACACGCTCTTTCATTTCGCTCCCGTTCTCCCCCCCTGTCTTTGGCTCCCTGGCCAGTTTGGTGGAATGAGGGGTTTCTGCAGGATTTGGGGGTCCGCAGCGGGCCGGATGAATGGCCTCACCCCTCCCGGGGCTTGTCCCGCTCGCTCAGATCACTGTGTATTTTTCTGAGACTTTGGCGGAAGGTGCACCCCCCCCCCCTCCTCCTGACTGTGGCCCATCCAAAATAAATCCGCTCTGGTTTGGATAATAAGAGACAAAACCCCAAATTAGACCTGAGCTCTCCAGGGATGGAGCGGTCACATGACTCTGTGCTGACACAGGACTGCACTCTATAAATACCGCTAACATGGAGACAGTACATTTACATTACATTCAGATGCTCTATCAGTCTATCTATCTATCTGTCTGTCTATCTATCTATCTGTCTGTCTGTCTGTCAGACTGACTGACTATCTTTCTATCTTTCTATCTGTCTGTCTGTCTGTCTGTGTATCTGTCTGTCTGTCTATCAATCAATCTGCCTATCTGTCTGTCCTATCTGTCTGTCTGTCTGTCTGTCTGTCTGTCTGACTGACTGACTGACTGACTGTCTATCTTTCTATCTTTCTATCTGTCTGTCTGCCTGTCTGTGTATCTGTCTGTCTGTCTATCAATCAATCTGTCTATCTGTCTGTCCTGTCTGTCTGTCTGTCTGACTGACTGTCTGTCTAAAGGCTGTGGATTAACCTCGCTCATAGTGAGCGTGGTGCTCAGCAGTTCTGAGACGTTTCCAGAGCTCCAGAGCGCGGTCAGTTTGGCTCGCAGGGAGGCCGTTTCCGAGCCGGAGCAGTGCCAGGAAGAGCACCGCGGCCCCCCGCTGAGCCCCTCGCATTGTTTCCCAGCTCCGCCCCTCCCCTGACCACACCGTCTGTAGCCCCCGGCAACGCGCAACATCTGTCCAAAAACAACAATGAAGCCCGTCGCCAAGCAGGCCCCATGCACGGACGATTTCCCCCCCCACCCCGAGCGACGCACAGCGCGATGCTAACAACAATAACAGCGAGCGAGGGGGAAAGCATGGAGCCACGTCAGTTAATGCCCGCTCGTCGCTCCGCTAATGCCCGCTCGGCCGCTCCGCTAATGCCCGCTCGCCCGCTAATGCCCACCCGCTACACCCGCGGCTCACCTGCTCCAGGTGGAAGAACCGTGGCACTTATTGGACGACCCTCGTAAGGAGGGGCCGCAGAAGGGGTCTGACTCTGGCTCTCCTCGTTTTTACAGAAGCACCCAAAAGAGAGAAGAAATAAAACTGGCTAATTGGTGAATTTGCTATTCTGTCAGCGGTACCAAAGAAAAGCAGAACCTGTCTTGGCTAGATGGCCATTTGTCGATTCTGCTGGGTAGCTGCGTGGTTGACCTTGATTCGGGTCTCGTTATTGACCTGTGTTTTGTTGTGAGGCTTGTGCACGTAGTCTATCTGCATGTAGTGTGTGCGTGCATGAGTGTGTGTGTGTGTGTGCGCATGTGCGCGTGTGCGTGCGTGTGCGTGCGTGCGTGCGTGCGTGCGTGTGTGTGTCAGTGTTTGTCTAAGCAGAGGAGTTTTTATGAAGTTACCCTACGGTGGCTGTGGCTTAAACTTGCACTCTGCCTGAATTATACTGAGGCATAAGGGACGTTGGAATCATTATTTCCATGAAATACATATGGGCGGAAGACGAGAAAATAACGCTGAATTATTCATAAATGTAAAACTTTAAGAAGTCCATTCCTGTGATTGCAGACCCTCGCCATTTGTCATTTCAGCGGAAGGGTTTTGAAAGCACTGCGGTTGGCGATGTGAGATTCGGCGTGTCATCCTCAGTGCAGCAGAGCCCACTCGGGTTCCGCGCGCCGGCGTGGTTTCTGCTTAGCGCACCAGGACGGCGGCGGCCCTTCCCCTTCAGCTCTTAACCCACTTAAGCCGGAGGAAATTGCAGAATAACAGAATTACGCCTGCAGTGAGTGTAATGCAGGAGAGTGCGTCGCGGGCAGAAGCCTGGCTAGCGCGCTAACCCTCAGTCCGTACGCAAGCGGAACCCCTGGCCCGAGCCGCTGCTGTTTTTACCCTCCCACTTTTTACGTAAGAGAACGACAGAAATTAGGTCTCCCAGTCGTGCGTACGCAACATGCTACATTCCTTGAATTCTTAAGTGATTTAAATAATAAAAAAAACAATGAGGGCATGACTAGTCATGTAATAAGCCGGCAACGCCCTAAATGGAAATGAAGATTGTTTGAGTGATAGGTGGTGAGTAAGTTAATGTCTGACTGCCCAACCATATTGGCAGCCGTATTGTAATATGGAAATTATTTGTAATTATTTGACATCAATTTATTTGTTTTTTTGTTGTTGTTGTGTTTCACTTAATATCATGGCAGTGATGGGGGAGGTGTCAACTCTGATGTCACAATCAGGGTCTGAGTGTGACATCATTTTGACGTGTTCCTGCCATCCAATCGTGATGTAGATAAGCGGCCAGTATGCTAAAATGTTAACCTGCAACTGCGCTGTGCCATTCTACTGTGCAACAGTTCTAATACGAGTGGCGGCTGCGTAAAACAGCCGTGTAGTTGACATACAGGAGTATGTGTGCAGGTATCGCGATTGAGGTGGAGATATTGGGCCACCCCTCTTCCCCCTCTTGTTGCGAAGCGGCAGACTTCCTTGAGTGAGTCCCCTTTTGAGGCGCGCGGGGGCATTGCCATTTTCTAATTCGGTCAAATAAAGCACTCCCTCTGTCAGCTGTCACACAGGCAGCTTACTGGCTGGGGGGCTGGGGTGGGGGGTCAAAGGTCACCGCGCTGCTTTCATGAGAGCGCTAATCGATTAGCCGTCAAGGCACGCCCCGCCCGGCCCGGCTCAAGTGGGGAAGGGCCACCTGGGTCCCATTTCAATAATTGCTCACCGCCTAGAGCGGCGGCCATGTTCCTCGTGGAATGGGAGGTGGAGGGAGGGAAGGAAGGAAGGAAGAAGAAAGGAAAAAAAAAATGAAATGTCATAATGAAAAGGGGAGCTGAATAATAAATACGGCTGGGGTGAGTCCGGCCGGACTCTATTGATCGGCGATGGAGGGTGTGTGTGGAGAAGGAGTAATAATAACCCGGTCTGGATTTATAGGGTGACCCCGCTGAGGTTAAGCAAATCCTTCCGCCCTCTCTTCCGCGTTCGCAGAGCGCCGGTTATTTGTCCTTAATAACCGAGGGCAATAACGGCCGTTTTTTGGTTGAACGATGGCGCTCGATACCCCCCCCCCCCCCCCCCCCTTCCCCGCGCAGCGAGAGGGAAACTCGGGCCATATCTCAATATCACAGATATATTAAGCAGGTGTCACCTCTTCCCCTCCGTATTAAAGATGGCTGGGGGAAATGTCAACTGTTATTGGTTTCGCTGCCCGCACTTCAGCCTTTTTCAATATACAGTATTGATCCGGATGCTGTGTAATATAATACCTGTTCAGGCGAGGATTATTGCGTCTTTTGCACACAAACGTATTTGTTCGCTCCGCACTGTGCTGTATTTACTGGGGTTAGCTTTAGCCAAAGGTTAGCACTGGATTAAAAGAACAGGCTTTTTTCTAAGATCTCCTTGACAAAAAAGTGTGAGTTAGGTTGTTGTAGGAAACGACCTCCCATTTCCCTTGTTGATGTCACGGCATTATTATTTATTTATCGGCTGAGATGATGCATGTTTACTAGGGGGATTTAGGTGAAATATGGCTCCTTTGATTCAGAGTGTTGAGCTCCTGAAGCACTGGCCTGCACTAACAGCTCAAACCCGAGCCTGTGGTATGTTGTGAGAGAGGGGATGTACAATCAGTGCCACAGGGCCACCCCTGTTTTCTTAAGAGAGCTGAGAGCATTTGTCTTGCAGTGTTAATTGGCCGGTCTCTCAGGATGTGTGTGTGTGTGTGTGTGTGTGTGTGTGTGTGTTTTTCTGTGTGTGTGTGTGTGTGTGTGTGTGTGTGTTTTCTGCATGTGTGTGTGTCTGCGTGTGTGTGTGTGTGTGTGTGTGTGTGTGTCTGTTGTGTGTGCGTGTGCGTGTGTGTTTCTGCGTGTGTGTGTGTGTGTGTGTGTGTGTGTGTGTGTGCGTGTGTTTCTGCATGTGTGTGTGTGTGCGTGTGCGTGTGCGTGTGTGTTTCTGCGTGTGTGTCTATGTGTGTCTGTGTGTGTGTGTGTGTGTGTCTGTGTCTGTGTGTGTGTGTGTGTGTGTGTGTGTGTCTGTGTCTGTGTGTGTGTGTGTGTGTGTGTGTGTCTGTGTGTGTGTGTGTGTGTGTGTGTGTGTGTGTGTGTGTGTGTGTGTGTGTGTGTGTTGTGTGTGTGTGTGTGTGTGTGTGTGTGCGTGTGCGTGTGTGTTTCTGCGTGTGTGTCTATGTGTGTCTGTGTGTGTGTGTGTGTGTGTCTGTGTCTGTGTCTGTGTGTGTGTGTGTGTGTGTGTGTGTGTGTGTGTGTGTGTGTGTGTGTGTGTGTGTGTGTGTGTGTGTGTGTGTGTGTGTGTGTGTGTGTGTGTGTGTGTGTGTGTCTATGTCTGTGTGTGTGTGTGTGTGTGTGTGTGTGTGTGTCTATGTGTGTGTGTGTGTGTGTGTGTGTGTTGGCAGAGTCAGAGCAGGCTTTCTGTTTATGGTTTTGCTTGACCGTAGCCAGGAAGAAAGGTCGAAGGTCGCTCTGGTCTCAGCGAGCAGGGCCCTTGTAGCCCCTGTTATGGCGGGAGGGCTGGGGCGGGGTCGCGGAACACAGGCATTTCCTTCCGGAACTCCGACCAGAGTTCCCGAAGAGGATATTCCCCTCACATCTCTGCCTCTGCGCGAGGGGAAAATCAGCTCCAGTTACTTTAATTTCTTTTGAAAACACCGTATTGCACTCGTGTGTTTTGCTGCTGACAGCACAAACTTTATCTTTCACAAAGAAATACCCCCAGGGCATGCACACACACACACACACACACACACACACTCGCACATGCGACCGTCCGCTGGTGTAGATTACTGCCAGGCATAATGGTTGACCTGAAATGAACTTTGGATTTTATGCATATTCAGTGGACACTAGCCTATTGTGTCCTTACAGCAGGGCCCGAATACCCATCCATATCAGAGATTTCTGTAAAACCACACTCCCGTTATGCTGTGGAGTCCATATGATTAAGGCTGGGGGCGAGGAGGGGGGGGGCACAGGACATTTGGGGAGCGGGAGACGCAAAGCGAGGCTCCCCGATTGCGCGCCCCCGCACCGCGACGGCAGGGTGTTTGATTGGCGGTAATTTGGCGAGGCCCGCCCGCGCGCTAATGGCCCCCCGAGCGGGAGCGGCGGTCAGACGGCGGGAGCAGCGGTCGGACGGCGGGAAAGGGCCGTCGCGCGCAGAACTGCGCCGCCCGTGTCTGTTCGTCCTCATCTCTGACCAATGGGAGTGTTTTCCTCGCGCTCGTAATTGATCTAAATACCCCGTCTGTCCCAGCGGCTGCGGCGTCTGTAATTCAGCCTCTCTCAGGGAGGGGGGAGGGGGGAGGCGGGGGGGGGCGGGAGACGGGTTTAGGGGATCGGAGGATGGGAAGGCGCAGGGGGTGGGGGGGGGGGGGTATTGAATACAGACGGAGATGCGCACTCTACCAGGGCGGCATACACACCAGACTGTGTGCCTAGGGCTGGAAATCCATCCCTGACTTCTGTGAGGAGAGACTTTCAGCCGTCCAGCAGCAGATGAGAACAGTGATGTATTGAGGCAACATAAAACAAATCCTGATGAACATCTGTAAAATGATAAACTAGTTGAAATTTACATTTTAATTTGGCACAGCAACATGATTTAAACGTTACTCTCTCATATCCTCCTTTGTCAATATTATTATTTTTATTATTATTATTCACTTTTGTGAATAATTTTAGCCCAGTAATTTCCCTCTATATCTGTTAAGCAAGTATTCAAATTTTTCAAAATTTGTCTTTGTTTTTCAACTGAAGTGTGTATCCAGTTATAAGTGTAAATTCAGGAGGAGGCCTCGCAGCGCTGAACAATCGGCTGTTGGCTGTTGTCGTGAGGGTGGAGGGTGGGATGGTGGGGGGAGGGGGGGTGGGGCAGGATATATGGCCCCCCCGCCCCTGGCGTCTGCTCTATTAAGGGTAATAGATTGCCCAGTCAGGTGGCGAAGCTAATGCTGCCGTTAGCGACGCGGTTCTGACACGGGCGCGGGGCCGCTGATGTCACACGGTCACTTGGAGAACAGGCCGAGCGCATCCATCAAACGCTTACCGCCGCTATCCTTCATTACCGCTGGTGTTATCATCGCCAGCGCGGCCGGCGGGTTTACTGTGAATGGCATTCCGAGCGTGGCGGCGGCGGCGGCAGCAGCGGGTCGTCAGGCAACAGGCTCAGCGGCTTCTAAGGACGTATATAAGGATACATGGACCTGTAAATATGGAACGTGGGGTTGAAGACGTGGAAATTGCAGTGCATTGTGGTTAAGCCGCTGAGCTCATGCTGAATTTGCAGGTTTGTTTCCAGTTTAGGCCGTGAGGGCAGGGGCAGCCTGATGTGTTCACTGGTGGCCCGGGCCTTCTCCATGGTGTGACCAGTTGGTTAGGACGTACCAGTTTAGTCCCATGGTACGGTTCAGGGGTCCGTAAATAACAGGTTGTGCATATTACCCGGTCATTCGTGTCCACAGGAGTCCTAACATCGTGGGGTAGTTAGATCACTAAAAATGTGTTCATGCGCCATAATTTGCAGTAGATGGGTCATTCATTTTCCGAAAACATAATTAGGAAAAATATAAGTGGTAGAAAACCAGTGGGCTCGGTATGTTATGAATGCCATAATTCACAGCGGTGTTGCTGTTGGGTGTTTCTGTGGCCTAAATGAGGGGTCTCAAACTCCAGTCCTGGAGGGCCGCAGTCGCTGCTGGTTTTTGTGACTTGAACTGCAGCCAATTTAGGCCTTGGGAACAAGGTGTGCAGACTCCTTAGCCGGTCAGTGACTTAAATGAGGTGCTTAAGTACAGGAACACATCAGATTCAGTGGCCCTCCTGGATTTGAGTTTGAGAGCACTGGCCTAAATTTATGTCATGCTCTGAAGCTTTGTTTGAAAAATTATGATTTCTCACATCAGTTTGTCTCCTCCACCGGAACCACCATTACATTTACATGGTGGTTTGTTAAGGTGAAGCTGCATTAAAGGCTTCCTTTTGCTTTCTGGGGGGTTGGATTGAGTACAGACTGTGTGTGTATGCATGTGTCTGTGTGTGTGTGTGTGTGTGTTGTTGGGGGGGGGGGGCGGTGGTGGAGGAAAGACCACCTGATTCTTAAAGTCAAGTTGGAAGATATATTCAATTTCCTTTTCAAATGAGGCAGAAAAAACAACTCTATTAGAACCCGCTACAATGACATCTTATTTTCACACGTCCTTGATTTGTTTGGACGCTCTCTTCATGCATACCGCCTCTGTAAGTGCTCCGATGAACATTATGCAGTCAAATCAGACTCTTTCTGTCCTTGTAGCAGATCTGGCCCTGTAATTTGACAGTCTGAGAAACTAGGGCGAATGAGAAAGCTTGCATTTTAAAGAGCCACATTGTCTCGTCAGTTTTAAAAAAGAAGAAAAAAAGTTTCAGGCATGGAGTCACTTGTTTGTGTTCAGTTGAGGGCTAAAAATAACCTGGTGGTCTCTCTCTCTCTCTCTCTCTCTCTCTCTCTCTCTCTCTCTCTCTCTCTCTCTCTCTCTCTCTCTCATTCGCTGCTGATGCCTGTCTGTGTAGAACAAGACACAAGTTTGTATGAGAAATGTATTTTTTCCACTGCCTGTTACCAGTCAATAATAATATTATGAATAATAATAATTATTATTATTATAATTACCCTTTTTTTCCTCAAAAATGGGTCATTGATTTTTTCCTTTGACAGTGTCCTACAGCTGATAGAAAGATGTAGAACTAGAAACAGTAATATAATGCCTTAGAACAGAAATCAGGTTAGGGGCAGGACCAACACTGCAAATGTCATGAGAAGAACATGCCCCCCCAACCGCCCACCCCCCACCCCTGCCCTCTGTGACCCAAAGTAAACATACAGTACAGCGATGTTGTCGTTGCAGTCAGTCAGGCTAGCCCGGAGGAGGATTATATCCCATATGTCCTGACAGACAGCTTCCGGACTCTGGGCTAACAAAAATACACCGTCTATGGTGCCTGTGGACTGGCAGTGCGTGCCAGGGGGTTGAAGGCTGGCGAACCCAGGCCTGGGATTCCCATCAACACGCCCAGCCCATCACCCACCCCCGCCACCTCACAGATGAGACCCTCGCGTCTACAGGAAGCTCATTTACCTGCACTTCCTTAGAAAAACAGACCACACCAGGGCTAGCTGGGTCTTCGCTGAAACGCAGACCTTTTTCCTGGGGTCTGTGTTTTTTGTGGCTCGGGGTCCAGAAATAGAGAGACAGATGCTAATCAGATTGCATGAGCGGCTTTGTATGGACGTGACCAATCACGTACCTGCTCTGAGGTCACCTGGTACTCAAAAGGGGAGGGGATATGCCCCCAGGAGTCATTGTAGTATGTGTGTGATCGTCTGATTAATTTTTTAAACAAGCTTTTATTTTACAGTGGTAACTGTTTCAAATCAATTCTGTGGTTGTGGAAACTGTCATTTCTACTATTTTGGTACACAATACAATCAGTTTGTTTATCAGGTTGTTTAGTCATGCCAAGCCAAGTCAAGAGAGGCCATCCTTTACAAAGCAGTGCATCTTCTGAAACATGGTTAATGACGCTCTTACATAATGTCAATGAGGGCATTACATACGCAAAGTCCATAGTGATACATACCTGTGACTGATTGTACCTATGATCCAGCGTGGTGTAATGATGTGTAATACTGAGTACTCCTCCAGCGCTGTACAATGGACTGATGACCATGAAGGATAGAGCTCCAGCTACCAATCGTTATTCTACAATGATTTTCTATTACAGTAGGTCAGCTTTTGGCTCTGCGACAAATGATAGTGTGTGGAAAGCCTGGGGCCATTTTTGAGCACGTATCCAAGTGTGGACACATTTGCACGGCACTGTCTGTTTGCTTAGCATCAACAATATCAGTTATGGCACTTTTTAACTGTTACATACCGGCAGTTTACAGCAGGGTATCTGCTGCTGAAGTTCAGTACTTTTTTATCAAAGGTGCAACAGCAGCCCTGCACCTGGGATTTGAAACTAAAAACTTTATTCACTAGAACAGTTCTGTAGCCACTGTGCTACCCAGCCAGGTAAATCAGCCAAAGAGGTACAGTAGGCACCTAAAGATGGTGTCTGGGTCAGTGCTGGAGCCTCAAAGTTTTGAAAATAACCTTTTAAAATACTGTATATTTGGGAATCTGGCACTGCCAATAACTTTTGAATCCTTTAAAAATAAAAAACATAAAAAATTAATAAATTAAACGTCTTTATTTTAGTGTGCCATAGTGTCTTTCCTGTGGATTTTGTCATTTCAGAGTAGCCATTCTTATCATTTTGGTCTCGTTTTCTCTGCTTTTTTTAACCTTTCAACTTGAAACGGTTTCATAATGTATTTCTTTTTAAAGACGCTGTCCAGGAATGTTGACACAAAGGGAGCAGGGAATGCTGCAGTCTTTTGTCATTTGTTTTTTTTTCTTCCTCTTTAAAAAAAGAGAGAAGAATAAAAAATAGCCCCCCGCTTCTGTGTGGCCGTTTGCAGAAGGCAGGGTGTGTAGATTTCTTTTGTTTCTTTTTATAATTTGTCCCGGAAAAGGCCGACAATCGGCCGGCTGTAATGAATGGCGTTATCAATATCAGGGATGACAATACTAGGAAAGCATGCGCTGTGCGCCAGGCGGGAGGTACACCGCTTCCCCCAGCTGGAGAGGGCGGGGGGGGGGGGGAGAAAGGGAAAGGGAGGGGGGGGGAGGGAGGGAGGAGAACGGGAGGGAGGGGGGAGGGAGGGGGAGGGTAGAGAGAGGGAGATGAGAGAGTGGCAGGGAGGGAGAGAGAGAGGTAGGGAGAGGGGCAGGGAGAGGGGAGAGGGAGGGGGGGAGAGGCAGAGAGGGGAGATAGAGGGAGGGGGCAGGGAAGGAGGGAGGGAGAGAAAAGAGAGGGGAGAGGGAGGGAGAGAGAGAGAGAGGAGGCGGAGAGAGGGAAGGGAAGGGAGGGAGGAAGAGGGAGGGAGGGAGGGGGGTGAGAGAGAGAGATTGGCAGGGAGGGAGGAGAGAGAGAGGGGCAGGGAAGGGAGAGAGAGTGGGGAGAAGGAAGGAGAAAGAGAGCAAGAGAGAGAGAGGAGAGAGAAAAAGAGAGAAAGGGTGATAGAGAGAGAGAGGAAGAGGGAGATAGGGTGAGAATGAAGGAGGGAGAGGGAGAGAGGCAGGGAGAGAGGGAGAGGGAGAGAGAGAGAGGCAGGAAAGCATTTGAAAAGCTTCAGGCAGCTCAGCTGCTGAGTTTGGACTGTGAAACTGAACCCTGGTTTTTTTCCGAGGCTCATGGATGGGGGATGCTGGGTTTGCATTTGATTACCAAATAACAAAAATGAGACGGCATCGCTTTCTGGGGCTCGCCAGCACATACCTGACTGAGGGGCTGGTGTGGGAAAGTGATTTGTGTGGGAACTTTCACGTTCCAGGGCCGTTGTTTATTTGTGTTCTGGCCTGGGGCAGCTGGAATTCAAATGTTGCTGCTCAGCCCGCCAACTGAACCATAGCGTCACACAAACAAAGTCGTTTCTCACTTGCTGAGGATTTTGTGATTTTATTTTACTTTTTCACAAATCTATCTATCTGTCTCTCTATTTGTCTGTCTATCTATCTATCTATCTATCTATGTGTATATCTATCTATCTCCAGTGTATTTTTGATTCTGGAGGCATACATACTGAATGGCTGTTTGCCATTGGCTGTCGTGATAGTCATCTCTGTGATGTCTGTGATGATCACGGCAATGATGTCACTAATGATGTCACAGTTACAGACTCACACATTTAAATTGTCACTTCAGTCATACATTTTAATGTGATATAGTCCATAAAATCCTCAGAATATAGCCGACCATAGCAAAGACTATGGGAAAGCCAGCAAACCAGCATTTAACCTGAGGACTGCTTTTGTCATTGCTGTTGTTGTTGCCATTGCTCTTGCTGTTGTCCTTGTTGTCATTGTGGTTTATAGATATTATATTTTTGCTGAATCATATTTCACTGCCCTTTTGTTTCCCCTCAGGGCTGTTGATATTAATTGGATATATAAAAAGATGTAGAACAAAAGTATCCTATTTCTCTCGGGGTACTGGCATTTGGGAAAATAATTTATAATGATATCATCAACAATAACAGTTATGACCCAGCCATGATCAAAGCTAGCAATTAAATGCATGCTTCGCCAGGCAAGGTGATCTTGACTGGTTCTGCTTAGTTTTCATGAATTGTTTTAACAAATCCCAGAAGAAAATCATTTGTGGTTCGAACAGCTGAGAAGAAATGAAAGAGAGAATGATGTCCCTGAGGCTTGTGTGGCGTCTCTTTGTTTTTTGCGGCGCCATTTTGTTTTGTTCGCTGGGCTACAGTGGCCGTATGGTCTGGGGGTATTTACTGAGGTCTCAGACAAAGGCCTCAGACAGCACGTGCACACTCCAAACTCTTCCTTTATTGACATGCTGAACTTGTACTCTTCATGTTGTTAAGGCTAGTGCCATTTGATGGCATTCAAGGATTTATTGTAATTGATAGTGAATGCAGAAATAAACAGCAGCTTTAATTGATAAGAATGATGCTACAAGCCTTGCTGATGTTGCTACTTGTCCTACTTTAATGACTTTTTTTGTCATCTAAGACAGTTTTATTATGTGATACGATATCCTTAAGCTTTTTTCTGTCGGGTCTCAGGAGGTTGGTCCATTTCAGTTTACAGATAGTTTTCAGAAACCCCCCCATCCCACACACCCCTCCCCTCACCACCACCCCGGCCACCCCAGCCATCCCGTGCGTCTTGGGTCAGGGTTGGCAGGAGGTCAGAAGCAGAGAACGTTCCGGTTAAATTTTTGAGGAAAGCGAAAAAGAGTCATCGCCATGGGAATGGAGCACCCCCCCCCCCCTTTGCGTGGAAAGTGCATTTTTATTGACTGCCTCTCGGAATTAGAGATATCAGGCCGATTTTTTTTACAGCATATTAAGCTTTTAGGGGCTTTTAAGGCGGGGGAAAGTTATGTTTCGCTGGGCTAATGCGAAAGGAAAGCTTCCCTGCTGTATTCGCACTATTTTCCTCCCCCCTCATCGACACATTTGTCTGGGGAGAAGGCGCTCGGTGCAGTGCGCTAAGTCAAAGGTTCCACTGTCCCCTGCCCCCCCCAAACCCCCCCCCACCCAACGCCCACCCCTCCACCCCGCACGCGGATTCTGCTGAACTGGGAGAAGCGGCTGCTCTGTGCTGTTTTCATTAGGGAGGAAGGGAACAGGGGTGAGGGAAGAACAGAAAAAGAAAAAGGATCAGTGCTTATATATCTAGAAAAAAATGGAAAAATTTGATGCTTTCATTGTGTTTTGTTTTTTACGTTGAAAAGAAAAGAAGAAGCAAAGAAAGTGGAGCCCCACCAGTTTTGTTTCCTTCAGTGCACGGTACACGAGAAACGCTGAGCTCCTGTGTGGTAGTCTGCTGTGTTCTTTCTCTCTCCTCTCCCTGTTCTCCGTTTCTCTTTCTCTCGTTTTTACTTCGCTCTGTCTCTCATGTCATCCCTCCTTCCCCTCTGCCAAGCATCCTGTCTCTGTACCCCTCTGTCTCTCTGTCTCTCTCTCTCTCTCTCTCTCTCACACTCTCTCTCTCTTCCCTCTCTCCGCTCTCACTCTCAAATTCAAGTTGCTTTATTGACAGGAAGTACATATGCAAATGTTGCCAAAGCCTATGGAAATAAATGAAAATACATGTAATGTAACATGTACTGTAGTACAGTAAAATGATAATGGGAATGAACATTCTCCAAACAAAAACACAGTAACAATGTTCACGTTAAATCAACACAATTATTTAAAAAATGATGTGATTGTTAGAAACAGGACCGTCATCAGGTTGTGATTGTTAGAAACAGAGCATTGATCAGGCTGTGGTTCTTAGTTAGAAACAGGGCAGTGATCAGGTTAGAAACAGGACTAAGACCAGACTGTCGTTCCTAGGTGACATGAAATAATGAGAAAGCGGTGGCATCTGTCGCGATGTCGTTAACAGGATTGTCCTCAGTATGGTCTTGCCTGCTGTAATTAGACTCGCCTGCACTCTCTCTCTCTCTCTCTCTCTCTCTCTCCTCTCTCTCTCTCTTTCTTTCTCCAGCATCATCAATTCAGGTACCTTTCACTTTCTCTGTCAGTACCTTTACCCAACGTAACCAGCCCAAGGAAAGCTGTAATTAATATTCACAGCTAAAACAAGTATTTATTGAGAGAGAGAGAGCGAGAGAGAGAGAGAGGAAACCAAGGAGGGGAAAGACACTTAAGAACACTATTAGTAAAAGCTAGGGGACGATTTGTGATGCCATTTGTCAAAAGACAATCAGCAAGACACACGGCTGTGTCTCTGTCTAGGAGGAGCATGCTTTTGTATCTGTTTTTATATCAGAAACTACCTGCAAGGCTACTGATAATGGAGTTTGTGACGCTGCATTTTAATGGTTGATTACTTTTTTTTGACTGACGCATCAGTCTGAGAGTGTTCGAAGGCCACGATTTACAATCCCCCCCCCCGACAAGATGAGGCAAGACTGACATTCTCTTTGGTTGAATAAATGTTCTCTGTGTGATGCAGGAGTAACAGGAAGCCATGGTGACTCACAGGAAGTGATGCGTTCGGCGCACCGTTGGCTCACGTCGCTCGCGTAGCTCCGTCGCCTCTCCAAACGAGCGCCGCGCAGAAACGAACCCTTTTAGCCCCCGACACCCTAAAAGCAAACAGCGAGCCCCCGACGCCACCCCCCTCCCTCTTTGAGCACTCCTGGCTCAGGTCTTTTTATTTATTTTTTTTGTTTTCTGCAGCGTGTCCGTTTGTGCACTGTTGTCCCTACACAGTAATTAAACGTGCTCTCCAGCAGGAGCAGAGACGGCCGCGCCCGTCCCGCCCCACCTCTCAATTAGCTCAGCTCTGTGTCTGCTGCGCCAGCCCGCCCGCCGGGCGATCGATCGCGCGCACTTCGCCGATCGGTTTTCCGCCCTCGCGTCGGAAACGCATACCTCAGCTCATGGGACGCTCGCGCCGCAAGGGCGCCTGGGAAAGATTGCCTCGGGCGGGAAACGGAAGAAAACAACGGTAAATTGTTTTAAACAATTTAAATTGGTAAATTTACTAGGTTTAGTTTACTCCTTTATAAAGGAAAGCGTTGTTCTGGAATAAATTCTAACAAACGCGAATCTGCAATAGCTGCGACCGCACACGCGCATGCATCCATGTGTGCATGCATCCACGCACACACCCTCACACAAACACGTGACCTCCTCTTTGGCTCATGACCAACCTTTCCACAAAATCTTTTGCAAATCTGTGAATCCATTCGGGAGTTATGCGCCTTTTTGTGATAGGCCACGCCTATCGCCACGCCCCCTCTCGGTCAATCGGCCTTGAAAGTTACTCAGCTCTACCTTCGGTCAGGACCAACCTCCATGCCAAATTTCAGACTCCTGGGGCGAAAACTGTGGCCGCTACGAGGTGGGAAACTTTTTGTGGACCAACCAACCGACCAACCGACCGAACGACCGACCGACAGACAGAGCTGTAGAGCTGCCGGTCGCAGCTAAAAACCACATACACTGTCTATCCACACATATACAGGATCCACATATATATATATATATATATATATATATATATATATATATACACACATATATATATATATATATACACACATATATATTTCATTTTAATTTTAACAGCACAACACACCATTGTTTTTCTATTCCCGTGAAATAACACCCTCCCCGCCACTCTGAAAAGCCAATTTTTCTTGTATTGTTGCGATTCTTATTACTTTCATGTATTCTTATTTGACCCCGCACTGGAAGGACAAGGACGCGTAATGAGAAATGTAAATGCTTGCATTAACTGTTCAGAGGAAGCGCGTTCCGCTCTGATGTGTGTTGGATGCGAGCTGACGGGGTTGTCATAACAAGTGTGGAAATCGAGGAAAACGCGCTGCGGAGCCTTTTCGGTTAAAAATTGTTTTATCATTCAATTAATTTCGAATCCGAAATTGTTCTTGTTTCATACATATGAATGAACGCATGTCACAACAAGAGCAACAACACAAAAAAAAAACATAAAAATTGTGATAACTAGCGCTACGCCTTGATTTCAAGGAAATATTGGTCTTTGCCTTTCTGTCACAGGGAACCTGGGCAGTGTGTGAGCTGATTAACAGCACCAGTTTACTAGGACTACTTGTAAAAGCAGTTTTTCTTCTGTTTCCCCCCTCGGGTCGTGTTCTGATAATCCATCTGCGTTTCCTGCTAGAGCCCCCCCCCCCCCCCCCCCCCCCCCCCCCCCCCCCCCCCCCCCCACTTAGATGCAGAACAGACTGTTTTGGAGGTTCTCTACATAAAAGGAAAAAGCTGATTTGTAGAGTGGGTTAGTGGTGTGCAATCTCAGAACCATTAGCACTTGTATAGGATACAAGTGTGTTCAGAGGAAGAGGAGACAGGAATCTTAGTCGAACAAGAATGATTTTCTCTCCTTTTTGCATTAAGCGGTGAAGTATTAGTCACTCTTTTATTCTCCCCTTTTTTTCTCTGTGGCTTTTAAATCAATTTTACAGCATTTATTAGATGTGGGATTTCCATTTGAATTTACCATTTCCCCAACTTATTTTCACAATGGTCATAGCTGAGGAGAGATTGTTTTGTGTGGAGCAGGAAAAGACATAGATTTGCTTGAGCACTGTTTAGCTCTGATCTAAGAAGAATATTCGTGTCAGTATGGCTCAGTCGAGCACACAATAAGTCAGACATCAATAAGGAAGTATCAGAACACTTCTTTAGATCTTATTTCCCATAATGCACTGCATAACACAGTTGTGATGTGTTTCTCCCATGGTTCCTTCTGAAGTAAATTTCTTGTTGCCTTTTCTGTGTTCCCATTGGCTAGTGTTATCTAGGATTCTATTGACTAGGGTTATGCTGGTGAACTTCTCTTTCCCACGTCCTCCGACCCTTTTTATAAGTATAATAAACTCACTTTGTCTCATTCGTAATGCATCTGATAAGAGAGAAAAAAAAAACATTTTAAAAGAATTCTTTAAAAAACAGGTGTGAGATTGTAAGTCAACACCTTCCATTAAGCGCTGAAGCCTTTGACTGTTACTGGGGTTTCTGGGCAGGTTTATGTTCTAATGTGCTCCTGACAACTCCATTTTTGAGCGTTAACATAAAATGTCGACCTCATTATATGAGAAAGAATGTTAAGATACCTACCTGCAAGCCTTTAATGAAGACAGGTATCTGAATGACTCCACTCCAGCCTCTCTGTGGCACAGGGTGAGGGTTAAATCAGCTCTAACTCAATGGGCTCCAGTCCCAGGTACAAAAAAAAAAAGCTTTGGAAAAGAAAAGAAAAAATAAGCTGGAGGGTATGTTATTGTTGTCACGCTGTTGTGGGATCATGGCAATGAGTGCAATTTCCCAGTGGGGCAGACTGAGCCGGTTGTCTGAGGAGCGTGTGTGTGTGTGTGTGTGTGTGTGTGTGTGTGTGTGTAACCTCTCTGAGACGCGGAGCACTTGAGAAGCACTCGACGGAGTCCTTGCCTCCTTTCAGACTGAACGAGTCTGACGCCTGGCCCCTCAAACCGCTGCTATTTACTCTGTCACAACAGGTCGTATCGGAGCGAGCAAACAATGCGTCTGGCACGAGCCCCAGTCTGCCTGCTGCCGGGGGGCACTTCATTTGGGGGGGGGGGGGGGGGGGGGTGGACAATGTACGTGGCTAAGAATGTGTTTGGGTGAAGGATGGAGTTCGGGCTTGGAGGGGCTGGTTTGGGGGAGGGAGGGAGGGAGGGATGGGTGGGGGGGGGGTAATAATGGGGGGGGGGGGAGGTTATCAGAGACATGGTGGAGTGTGTACACAGAGTGAGCCAGCAGTCATTACTGAGGCCCTGTCTGAGGAGCTCTAAGCTGGGCGGCTAACACACACACAAACACACACACACACACACACAGAGAATAATAATAATAACAATAATAATAATAGTAATAGTAAATAATAATAGTAAAAGTATAATAATAATAACAACAACAACATCAAAAATAATAATAGTAAAATGGAAAGGGTGCCTTCTCTGTGCCTTCTAGACTGTGTGCAGGGTCTCTGCTGTGTCTCTGTGCCTTCTAGACTGTGTGCAGGGTCTCTGCTGTGTTTCTGTGCCTTCTAGACTGTGTGCAGGGTCTCTGCTGTGTTTCTGTGCCTTCTAGACTGTGTGCAGGGTCTCTGCTGTGTTTTTCTGTGCCTTCTAGACTGTGTGTGCAGGGTCTCTGCTGTGTTTCTGTGCCTTCTAGACTGTGTGTGCAGGGTCTCTGCTGTGTTTCTGTGCCTTCTAGACTGTGTGTGCAGGGTCTCTGCTGTGTTTCTGTGCCTTCTAGACTGTGTGCAGGGTCTCTGCTGTGTTTCTGTGCCTTCTAGACTGTGTGTGCAGGGTCTCTGCTGTGTTTCTGTGCCTTCTAGACTGTGTGCAGGGTCTCTGCTGTGTTTCTGTGCCTTCTAGACTGTGTGCAGGGTCTCTGCTGTGTTTCTGTGCCTTCTAGACTGTGTGTGCAGGGTCTCTGCTGTGTTTCTGTGCCTTCTAGACTGTGTGTGCAGGGTCTCTGCTGTGTTTCTGTGCCTTCTAGACTGTGTGCAGGGTCTCTGCTGTGTTTTTCTGTGCCTTCTAGACTGTGTGTGCAGGGTCTCTGCTGTGTTTCTGTGCCTTCTAGACTGTGTGCAGGGTCTCTGCTGTGTTTCTGTGCCTTCTAGACTGTGTGCAGGGTCTCTGCTGTGTTTCTGTGCCTTCTAGACTGTGTGCAGGGTCTCTGCTGTGTTTCTGTGCCGCTGATGACGCTCGTTTGTCTTAATCTCGTAAAGTGCTCTTACCCTCCCCGAGTCCACCAATCAGCCTCAGGTGCTGAAGTGCGGGGGGTGTGGGGATCAATAATGATCTATAATTTACAGCGAGTGGCACAAACCTATCGCATTACAAGACCCTCCATCCAGCTTTGTTAATACTGCATTAAGGTACATGCTGATAAGTGTGTGTGTGTGTGTGTATGTGTGTGGTGGGGGGGGGGATGGGAATGGGGGGGGGTTCTGGGGTTCAGGGGCTGGCAGTTCAGTTTACTGTATGGCTTAGGCAGTGCATGAAAGCTGAATTATATTAATGTACAGGCTTCAGTATTTAAAGTGCATGGGTGCGTTTGTGCATGTGTGTGTGTGTGTGCGCACATGTTTGTGTATGTCTGAGTGTGTTTGTGTGTGTGCGTGTATGTGTGTGTCTGAATACATGTGTGTTGCTGCATGTGTGTTTGTGCTTGTGTGTGTGCGTATGTGCTTGTGTGCCTGTGTGCTTGTGTCTGTGTGTGCGTATGTGCTTATGTGCCTGTGTGCTTGTGTCTGTATGTGCTTGTGTGAATGTGTGCGTGGGAGCTTGTGTCTGTGTGTGCGTGTGCTCATGTGTGCTTGTGTCTGTGTGTGTGTGTTGCTGCATGTGTGTTTGTGCTTGTGTGTGTGTGTGCGTATGCGCTTGTGTGCGTGTGTGTACGCATGTGCTTGTGTGCCTGTGTGCTTGTGTCTGTGTGTGTGTTGCTGCATGTGTGTTTGTGCGTGCGTGTGTGTGTGCATATGTACTTGTGTGTGCGTGTGTGCTTGTGTGCTTGTGTGCGTGTGTGCTTGTGTCTGCGTGTCTGTGTGTGCGCGTGTGCGCGTGTGCTCGTGTGTGTGGCTGTGCTGCTCGGTGAGCGTTGGCAGTGATTGGTCAGACAGGTCCTTATTGATTTTGGGGAGCCCTGGCCACCAGCAGGCGCACAGCCCCGTGTGGAGGTCAGGACACAGTGGGGTCCAGCATCTGCTGAAGGAACGCTGAAGGAAAATCAATCCTGTCATAAACGAGAGCCATCAAACGGCTTCTTCTCCTCCTTCCCCTCTCTCTCCCCCCTCCCTCTCTCCCTCTCTCTCTCCCCCTCTCCCCTCCCTCTCTCTCTCTTTTTCTCCCTTGCCCTCTCTCTCCCCTCCCCCCTCTCTCTCTCTCTCTCTCTCTCTCTCTATCTCTCTCCCTCTTTCACTGCCTCTCGTTCCCTCGCTCCTCTATCCTAAACTCACTACAGGCTACAGGGGACTGACACTTGCAGGAAATATTGTGTGCTAATTCAGAATTAGTGTCATTTTAGTCTGAATTATGGGGCAGAATTAAACTCCAGACCACTAGGCGTGTCGCTGTTATAGAGCCTACAGCTTTAGCTTTGGGTGTGCCCCATGTGTGATGGGCCATTTTATTTCCAATTTATTTTTTTATTTCTAATTCATTTAAATTTTGCATTTATTTATTTCTTTGTCTCCTTATTCAGCACTTGCTATTTTCAGCATATGCTTTTGGAAACACACGTGTGAACATGTGTTGTGAGTGGAATACAATGAAAGAGAGAGAGAGAGAGAGATGGAGAGAGAGAGAGGGAGCCTTCATGACCCATAGCAACGGAGAGAGAAACAGGTTGCATGTGAAGGATGGACAGTCTCTGGCAGTTTCTGGATTTTAGCCAGGTCTTAAACTCTCTGGTTTTCCCTGGAGGAAATGGTGCTTTGGTTCTTAATGACCAATCTGTCCAGAAACAGGCATATTCTGCAGTATTATTCCATTGAATAAAATGTGTCTTATATTTAATGTGAATATGCATTGTCATGGTTTATGTGTGTACGGGAGAGAGGGGAGAAATGTTGGAGAAAGGCAGAGAAAGACCCTTATGCTACTTGTGTACCATAATGAGTATGAGAAAATGGTTTATGAGGTGTTTTCAACAACGAGGCACACACACACGCATGCATAGACACACACACACGCATGCATGCACGCACACGCACACACACATGCATGCATGCAAACACACATACAAACACATGCACACACAGCCACACACATGCACATAAACACACACACACACACACACACTCATATGTCACAAATGGACTGGCAAGCATCTCCCACGAGAGAGAGAGAGAGAGAGCGCGGACAGCTGCTCCAATCTCTGCTAAGAAAAAATAAATAAAAAAGGAGGCGTAAACCTGGACACTTTCAATATCGGGGAATTAAAAACGATAAAAACCCGCTGGTCCCTGAAGCGCGCTACGCTAGCTCCAGGGGAAGCAGTGGCACACACAGGCATGGACTGGAGGCTGCTGTTCTCTGGCCGCCGTCGTTTTGGGGCCCGAACAAAGCCCGCCCTCGGCCCTACGCGTCTTCAGATAGCGCCATAATTCCCCCCGGCCCCTGGGTGACATGCGTCGCCATGGTGATTTCTGGCCATCGCGAAGGAAAAACCCAATTAGCGGAGAAAGCCGTTGATTGGTTCGTGGCAGTAATTAACGCAGGTGATGTTAATTAATGCGCCTCCTCCCCCGGTTCACCCCGGCCAGTGTTATGGGTAAATGCCCTACTTGTGTCTGCGTGTGTGTGCGTGTGCGTGTGCATGTGTGTGTGAGTGTGTCTGTATGTATGTATGTGTGTGAGCATCCGGGTACTTATGTATACAAGTGTGTGTATGTGTGGCGTGTGTGCGTGTGTGTGTGTGTGATATGATGTGATATGAGAAAATGATTCTTCAACATCACAAGGTATGTGTGTATCGGGTATGTACATACCATACATGTCCATATCAGTGTATTGATGCAGAGTTGTCTGATAACAAGGCAGAACAGAAGATGATTTAGTTTGTGTGCCACAGAATGTCTGTCTGCAGGGCTTACTGATTGCTGGCTTTTTTATGTTAACATGTCTTAACACAGTCAGGCAATGCCCTCCATCACAGTCTCTGTCTGACAGTGGCACGATGTGTGAGTTTGCGGTTATCAAATTTATATCCCTCTCTTTGTTCAATTCTTTCCCCTCCCTGCCCCCCACCCCCCCCCCCCCCCGCTCTCCCTGCCCCCCTGATGATGTAGTGAGTAGAATAACCTTTGTATCCGTGTCTTTGCGTAGGAGTGATTTGGCACGCTTTCCCTTGTCTCCTCCATTACCCCCTGCGCAAGCCTATCTCTTTGTCTGTGACCCCCCCTCTCCCCCCCCCCCTCCTCGTAGGAATGCCCCCTCTCGTCATTTGTATTTACGAGCGTCCGACCTGTGTTCCGCAGAGCCTGATTGGCCGGCTGTGGCGGGCATTAGCAGGCCGAGTGAGAGGGGGACACATAAAGCTGTCGGATGGCGGGCGGTGGAGAATGATGCATTACGCGCTGACCCCCCCCGTCACACATCACGCGCGCGCGCGGCGCTAACTGCTCGCTGTTCACCTCGGGCGATGACAGAGAGCCCGAGGAGGAGGATCGTTAGCCCAGAGCTCTGACTGGCGGCCGCGCGCGCGCTTGATTAACTCTCCTTCAGCTGGTGGGCACTGTGAGCGCCCCCGTGCAACACCCCCTCACACACACTCTCACACCACTGCCTCAGAACACACCTCTTCACACACACTCACACACCACTGCCTCAGAACACACCTCCTCACACACACTCTCACACCACTGCTCAGAACACACACACTCTCACACCACTGCCTCAGAACACACGTCCTCACACACACACACACTCACACTCACACTGCCTCAGAACACACCTCCTCACACACACTCACACACCACTGCCTCAGAACACACCTCCTCACACACACTCTCACACTCACACATACTCTCACACCACTGCCTCAAAACACACTTCCTCACACACACACTCACACTCACACCCACACCACTGCCTCAAAACACACTTCCTCACACACACACTCACACTCACACCACTGCCTCAAAACACACTTCCTCACGCACACTCACACACGCTCACACTGACACCACTGCTCAGAACACACGGGGAGGAGGTCCCACCAGTGTGACCCCAGGCGGAGAGTGAGATTAAAACAACACATATTACATCATACATATTATCTCTTTCAACGGAGCCTGTCCCTTAAAGAAAAAAAAAAAAAAAAAAGCAAGAAAGAAAAATATCTCCTCCCAGGTGTTCGCACAGGAAGCTAATCAGCCATCAGACGCTAATCGCAACAACAACTGCTGATGGGGAGAAAAGCAACTGTTGAGACTGAAACCATTCACCCCCAACCCCCTAACCGTCCTCCACCCCCTCACATCCTCAACACAAGTTTAGTCACAGCGATTACCAGTGTGTGTGTTACTGACTGTAAAAATGTGAATAATATAACTGTAAACAAGTCTTTAAACAAGGGCGAGCTGATGATTCAGACCTCACGGTCTGCAACAGATGTAGGTAGTGCCTCCAAATGCCTTTGACAGGGGTGGGTACTTCTGGTCCTGGAGATCCAGCGTGTCTGCAAGCTTTTGTTTCTACCAATTACCCTGGCTAAATGAGCTAACTGGCTGAATGCCCCAACCCTGGTTCACTTGTAGACTATCATTATTATATTATGTGTACCCGCTTATCCTGGGCAGGCTTGCGGGGGGTGCTGGAGCCTATCCCAGCATGCATTGGGCGAGAGGCAGGAATACACCCTGGAAAGGCCACCCATCCATCACAGGTTATATTAGATCACAGTAAAACATTTCGTATTGGGACACAAGATCAGTCTTTGGCTGTCATTCACACGCTTATCAAGAAGTGTCGCCACAATGATGGTGTACATCTTAGGGGCCAATTAAGCAATTAAGAAGTTGGCACGGAAACCAGGAATAGATACAGTTCGCATTGCCATCTGCACAGCTGGTTCTTCCACTTCCTCTCTCCAGGTCACTTTGGTTTGCTGTATGTGTGAGAAGAGGGGCAGTACGGGGCTGGGGGTGGGGGTTTCGGGTGCTCTGCCTGTCTCCAGGCTAAGTCAGTCTCTCTTGGATTTGGGAGGGGTGGGGGATGAGTGGGGGGGCTTGTGGAACAGGGTATCATCATCAGCAGTCAGACGCTGTCTATGTTTGGAGTCGGGCTCCGAGGGGGGGAGTGGGGGTAGGGGGGTGTTAGCAACATTCTCTCCTCCATCGAAACCGATATTCCTGACAGAACGCCTTCCTAGATTCCATGACTTCTTGAAAGAAACAGCTCCCCCCCCACCCCCATTTTCCCGTGGAATGCTGTCTGTTGATAGAGAGATGGTGGTTTTTATTAAGAGCAGAGCAGTACCGCCTGTCATTCATCAAACCAGGCGCTAGAGCGAGAGGGAGAGAGGGAGAGAGGGAGGGAGGGAGGGAGAGAGGTAGGGAGGGAGAGAAGAGAAAGAATGACAGACAGACAGAGAAAGAGAGATGTCGGTGTTCACACGGTGTAGGGCTGCACTTTGAGTTGGGACTGTGACTGTCACTGTGAGATTATCACCGCCAAAGATATGAAGTGTCACTGCACTGTGTGTGCAGGTGTATGTTGTACCTGGCTGAACGGTTATATAATTGTTTCTGGGTTTTTTTAAAGGGGTGTCAGTGTGGGTAGCAGGGAGGTGAGGTGGCTGTTTCTGACTTGCAGCAGGTGAGCAGGGGTTTGGCCATGTGATTGCACGGCTGCAGAAATCTGGGTGGCACTTTTCAGTGGATCCCTCATGCCCAAAAGTGGTAGTGCCCGTCTTGCATATTCCACCAGCTACAGTCATTATCAACTGTTAAAATGATTTTTCTTGACATTTTCTAAAAGAGAGAAAGAAAAAAAACCGTAAGCAGGTCGTTCTCCACTTTTTGTCGTGTTATACATTTATTACGAGAGCAAAATTTTAACGGTGGAAAAAAAAGGTACTCCGTGTCCTCGCTCCGCAAATAACCTGGACCCACCCAGCGAGCCGCTTTTTCGTACGCAACAGTAATAATTAGATCTTTCCTAATGAACCAACACAGCCGACAGGCCGGCCGGCATCTGGGGACGGGAGCCCAGCAGTGCGGTAATGAAGGCAATCGGCCTGTAATTCGGTTATTTACTAGAGCGGGAGAAGGGCGTATGTGGGGCCTGGCCTGGGATCACCGGTACGGGCCGCCCAACGAGAGGTGAGGCAGGACGGGCGCAGGATACGCACCCGGGGTGGGGCAGGCGGGGGGGGGGGGGTATACCCCCCCCCCCACCCCCCCCACCTCCCTAAAAACATCACAATGAGAGCGAGCACAGGGATGTTTGTAGCCCCCTTCTCTTCTTTCACCTGTAGACCATGGCACGTGAAAGCCTGTTGTGATGCTGGGAGGAAATGAACAATATTCACATTGCTAATGTGCATTAATAATTTAATAAGGGACTTTCTGTTCTCGGCAGAGAACAGTGAGAGTCAAACACACATACAAACAAGCGCAGACACACACACACACACACACACACACACATGCACACACAGACACACACACAGAGACACACACAGACACAGACACACGCACATACAGACACACACACACAGACAGACACACACACACACACAAACAAGCACAGACACACACACACACACATGCGTACACACACACAAACACTTTATGCATGTGCGCGCACACAGAAGCACATGCATGCATGTGTACAAGCGCAAACACTCATGCTCACATCTGAGTGTGGAAGTTTAAAAACAATGTACTGTTGGATATGTTGTGATTTCATGTTTGCAGTTTAAATAATTAAAACGTGTACACTTTGCGGCAGCTTTAGTTGCAATTAATTATTCATTAACAGCACGTTAATTACACACGCACTTTAAAAAAGTGAAAGAAACAAGGAGAGAAAATGAGCTGTGAATCAATATGACAACCATTCAGAAGTGAAATGAAAGGGTGAGAGGGGAGGAGAGAGAGATGTAGAGAGGGAATATCAGTTCCATTTACCTGTCGTCATTACAGCAGTGTAACATTCATTTGGTTATTAAATCCTCTTTTCCAGAACAATGTAAACAGCTTACACGCTATCTTTTGTCAGTGGTATATTTACTGCTTTACGGATATTTCCTGGTTTATAGCCTACAGGTTTCACACAATACTACAGGAGAGATCTAGCACTGAATCTAGCCAGATACCATATATATTCACAAAGCTATATTTTACCGATATATGATGCAGATATGAATAAGTTATCAAGCGTTCATACTGATGCGGTGTTTTGAAATGTCTCTGTTTGGCCTACTTGGTTGTGGAGGGCAGTAGGGACGGTTGGGACATCTCTGTAAGAATCGTACGGCATGGGTGTGTTCTGCTTATGAGCCCTGGGGGCACTTAAAGTTTTTTTGTCCTTTTGTTTTATAGACGAGAATTTTTTTTTCTCACAGGGGCACATTGGTGCATTTTACTTTTGGGATGGTGTTATTAATTTCTGGACTAAAATAATTTCCCACACTATAGTGGAGTTTATGCCTTTATTGGGGGGTGTGGGGGTGGGGGGGTGGGGGGGGAGGATATGCGGTCAGAGCTGTACTGGAGTATGGGTATATGAAGCTGTATTTGTGTGTGTGTGTGTGTGTGTGTGTGCGTGCGGGTTGGGGTGTGTGTCCGTGCGTGTGTGTGTGTGTGTGTGTGTGCGTGTGTGTCAGGGGAGGCTATAGTGGCAGGACATTGACAGTGCCCTGCTTAGGTAACCATGACGCCATCCTGCTCCTCCATCCATGAAGGAAGTGTATCCAGCTGTCCTTCACGCTGTTCTTTTTCCTGCTCCCCCAACTTCCTGAAACCCCCCCCCCCCCCCCCCCCCAAAAAAACGCTACTCTCAGAGCCTGTCCCTCACCCCCTAACCTGACTAACTTACCCCAGAGAACTGCCTGCTGCACAACTCCCCTCACCCCCCTTTTTCTCTGCAGTTTGCCCTCAGAGCTGCACACTGCCCTCCAAGTCAGTGTGGCTTTCGAAGAGCTTTACACGCACGTGTCAGAGAGCAGGTGCTGTTGTCCCTCAGTTCTGTTGCATGTGTGTAATGGTGTCGGCTATTAAAATACGACTTTGCCCAGAGTGCATGTACCTCAGAGGTGGATCGAGTACTTCCACCGGTAACAGAGTGCCAATTAATTCATGAATATTAACAACTAATAACCATTTAGGAGGAAATTACCAATACCTGATTTAATTCATTTTAGTCCATAGAGTCTACTTATTAGAATAAAAAGACAGCCCTCTATTCATCAGTGTGTGTGTGTGTGTGTGTGTGTGCCTGCGTGCGTGCGTACATACGTGCATGTGTCCGTGTGTGTGTGAGTGCTTGTCCTGAAGGTGATTGCTATGAAACACAGGTCATGAGAACAGATTTGTCACGTAAACTAAAACAAACCCCCCCCCCCCAAAAAAAGAGAAAAGAGCAAAATCAGACCACCAGGGAAGTGTTCTAAATACGCCCCCCCCCCTCCATTCTCTGGTTAGTTATAATGGGTGTCATTGTTTCTGATGCTAATGTCACTGGGAATTTGGGAATTGTCTTGATGGAGCTAATGCTCGCCGCTCCTGCATATTTATTATTTTTCCCCTGGATTAATAGTCTGTGAAGCGGGCTGGGTTCGGCGGTCGGGCCGGCCTTGCGGAATGCGCTGAAGCAGGCCCTGGCGCAGACGCTGATTGGCAGCGCAGCGAGCAGCCGAAGAGCGGCCTCTCATTTTTATCCCCTTTTCTTTAGTGTCATTGTGGAGGCCCGACGTGCCTCCTCAGTCAGAAGAAAAGAGGTGTTCCGGGAACCTTCGAGAGGTCCGTCTGAGGTGCAGTTGGTTTTTCGAAAACTTCCTGGTTGCCGTGGAGACATAAACTTGGCAGGAGAGCTGGAGTGGATGCCAAAGGGCCTTGCGTTGAAAAAGCCTGGGTGATGGGTCACAGGCCTCCCCACTGCTGTGGGCTCTGAAGGGGGGCACACTTCCTACCCAAGCCCCAGGATCCACTGAGGCCTCTGAATTTAGGATTGGGTTTAGGAAAACTCAGTGAAGTTCAGGTAACAGTCTCCCTTTTGTTTGAAACCCAAAATGTTTGGAAGTCACCTGATGGGGGTCATCAGTCATCGGGGGCTGTGGCTGCTATAAAAACACAGTTAAAAAAAGAAAAAGAAAACAGTGACGTGAATGTGGTGCTCAGTAAACTGAAGGGTTATTTCATCTTGGAAGGCCGTGTGAGAATCAGAGCATGGCGTTCTGGCTTGCTGAGCTTTTTGAAGGTGTGCACAGCCTACCGGCACTGTAATGTTGGGAGGGGGCGGTTTTTATTTTTTTTTATTTTTTTTTTTGGGGGGGCGGGGGGGTTTGGACTCTCTGGTATGCCGCTGGGTCCTTGGCTCCTGTCAGTGCTCCTCCGGGACTAAAATATGGAGACCTATCTCCCCCCACTTCAGTTACAACCACAGTCTCCTGACCCCCAGCTCAGCAATTGGTCCGGAGCGTTGCTCAGGGCAACCCAGCCAAAGACAGGCCTCAGGCATTACGACACATAATGGAAGACATAGAAGTGATTCTGGAAATAAGCAAAAATTATCATTAATAATTTATCAGAAATGGGATGTATTTATTGCATTGCTTGTGTAGCTGGGTCATAGTGGAGACATTTTTTGTGCATGCTAACATGTACTCACGTGCACACATACACATACACATATACTATTACACACAGACATACACACTCATGCAGACACACACGCACACACACAAACACAATCATGCACACTCTTTCATTCACACGCATAATATTCATTCTGTGCAATAGAAAAAGAGAAAAAGAACTAAATGATAGAGGAAGGAAGGGAGGGAGGGAGGGAGGGAGGGAGGAGTAGAGGCGCTTGTAATGATGGATGACAGTGTTCACTAATGGAGCAGAAATTATGCCTGTTTCTTGCTGCTTTGGAAAAATATTATTAAACACACAGCAACTTTGCATAAAACAAATTAATCAGCTAGCACTGTTTACGCCTGATAATAATCACCCTTGCTTACTTATTGATCGTGTGTTTGTTAATGTGTGTTGGTTTTTTATGCTTTCATTTGAGAGAGTGTGAATCTATTTTATTTTTTTTGGGGGGAGAGGTTGGTGGGGGGAGTCTTTGGCAATAGTAGCATGAGTGTAGTGTGGATTGGATTTGAATTATTTTGGCGGTGGGGTCTGGGGGGGGGTGATAGTGTGGGTTGGCAACGCGAGAGATAATATTTAAGTGGCAGCATTGAAATGCATGCTCCGATTCTTTGCTAATTAAAGCGGCAACTTCTGAAATGCCATAATAACCGTTAATTAGGGGCCTGCTTTTTTCAACATAATTTGCTAATTAGCCGGCGCGTTGGTGCGGTGTAGCCAGCTAATTATTGGACGGCGGACTCTTGTGACTTGAGTGTAAATGACACCATTACCGGGTCCAGCAGCAGCCCGTACTCGCCAGAATCAGTTAATTACTCCTGGCCCGATATGGAGGGAGGGGTATGGGGGGGACCTTTTGTTTCTCGAAAACCCTCTAGCCCCCACCCCATAGCCCCCCTGCCAACCCCCACCACACACACACACACACCTAAAATTGGTTTTGATGAAGGAAAGAAAATTCACGCTTCTGCAACAGGAAAACAATAAAAAAGCTCAGCGCTTCACTTGCTGAATAAATTTAAAGTTTTCTTCACTGAGTGGCACACTAATCCATAGACTATAATACATAGACCCCTGGACTATAATACATAGAACCTTTTTCTCTTATTGGATCAACACCCCCACCACCCACTACACTGTGCCACACTGCCTACTGCACCACAGGCCTTTTGTGTGTAAGGTGTAAGACCATAAATACGTGATTAGAACACTCTTTAACTGAACATCCTAATGCTCGTTTAACAATCACGAATAATCGAAAGCAATGGAGTTATAGAACACCGGCGTGGAATTTTGAATATAAACAAAACATTACTAAGAACTCTGCTCTTCAAGGGGATAAAATAAATGGAGCGATATTTTGTCCCATACGCAGTAATGCTGCCTCTCAGCTGCACCCCCTCACCCCTGGTGTGTTATTTCGGATGTGTACCCCTCGCGCTGCGAGGGCTGGGAGCCATTGTTTCCCTGTCTTTGAGGAGACCGCTATCAGCCCGACCCCCCTGACCTCCTGCAGGTCCCAGATGATGTCATCGTAAGCCTTTTTGGAAATGTATCTCACTGTGGAGTGGGATTGATTTCCTCTCTGTGGATTGCGTAATGCCTCGTTCCTGGCTGGCTCTAACTCTCCTCCCCCCCCCCCCCCCCCCAGCACTGCCAAAGGGGGGGGGTGTATGGGGAGGGGAGGGTGGGGGGTGGGAGGTATTTTTGGATGAAGGTGTCGAGTTCTGCTTTAGGGCACTTCTGATTTACAGCCATGGATCCAAAGGGTTTGCCCCAATTACCCCCGGAATATAGTTTTAATGGTGGGGGAATAATTTTCCCTGGATAATGATTTTAGAAAAATAAGTCATGAACACTGTAGCCCCCTGCCAAAATTGTACAGTTATTATAGCCCCTTTTGGCAGACACAAAATTTTTAAATTGTTATCAAAAACATACAGGATGAAAAGCTTGGTGTTAAATAAGCTGTAAAGGTTCTTTAATGTATTAGAAAATGGGGCTCTGGCTCGTGTGAATGAAAATGTGGAGTTGATTTGACGCTGAACATTTTGTGGCTTATCCAACTGCAGTTCCCTTATAGATGGCGTTTCCTCCCGAACTTCACAGCGCTGGAGTATTTGTGGAGAGTGGAGAATATAGCTCACAGCGGGAGATGTAGCTCATAACATGTTACAAAACCACACTGGCTATCATTTCCTCATTGGTGCGTTTTTTCTCCATAATGGCGTCGGTGTGGTTAGTGGGGTATTAGCAATTCTGGAGCACGGTGAGCGGACCGTCCCTTAGTGGTAGGATTCGTGACCTGTTTGTTCTATATTTATTCTTTTTATTCTCTATTTATTCATTTTCTCACGACCCCCCCCCCCCCCCCACATGCACCAATACAGTCAGTTTTGGTTGAGTTACTGTGAGTTAGCTCATTTCCTGTTACCCACAATTAACTCTTTCTTTTCTCTCCCTCTGCTTTTCTTGCATATGTTCATCATCGGATCTGTCTGGTCGCCTTTGGAAACAGGTAAGAAAAAGTACATTTCATTGGCAGTCATTTTAGCTGTTTTGGTGGAGCCTCTTGTTCCTCTAACCCTTTAAAAGTGTGAGATCAAATGTTCTATTAGAATGCTCTTAACTGAACATTCTAATGCTGATATCGCAATCACTACTGGTGACTGAAAGCAATGGAGTTCTAGAACACTGACTTAGAATTTTGAAAAAAAAAAAAAAGAAACTATTCAAAGGGTTAAAATGCATGAATGTGTGGTCTGCTGTGGGCCTGGTTTGGGTGTGGTGTGAGGTGGTGTGCTTCCTGAGTCTCTCCCTGTGGCTTTTAAATCACCCTCGCTGTCATCGTTATCCTCATCCTCTCTGTTAGCATTAGCCTGGCGCGGACTGGCTTCTGAAGCATGTAACAATAGGGCCTTATGACACTAGGCGACATAACATCCCATGTCACATGTCCTACGAACGAATTTGGCGTAACCCGGTCATAATATATAATATTTATGTATTCGTATGACAGTGGATATTATGCATTATGCAGTATTTAGTGGGCTATTATGATCTGCCTGGGATCCATTTACGGTGTTACTGGATTGACACCTGAAGGTTATGATGTCCTCACTATCTTGCTGTAGTCTCCATAAAAGAGTGGCAAATGCCCTTGAAAAATGGTTAGTGCTATTATATGCTACACCATGGTTGAAGATATTGCGCTGGCACGTGGTTGATTGTACACGTTTTGATCGGGAAGCTATTTTAAGAGCCTGACGTTTGAGTCGCAGTACCCGCCATCGCACACCCCTGTACCCTCCCATCCCGCCATCGCACACCCCTGTACCCTCCCATCCCGCCATCGCACACCCCTGTACCCTCCCATCCCGCCATCGCACACCCCTGTACCCTCCCATCCCGCCATCGCACACCCCTGTACCCTCCCATCCCGCCATCGCACACCCCTGTACCCTCCCATCCCGCCATCGCACACCCCTGTACCCTCCCATCCCGCCATCGCACACCCCTGTACCCCCTCCCATCCCGCCATCGCACACCCCTGTACCCTCCCCATCCCGCCATCGCACACCCCTGTACCCTCCCATCCCGCCATCGCACACCCCTGTACCCTCCCATCCCGCCATCGCACACCCCTGTACCCTCCCATCCCGCCATCGCACACCCCTGTACCCAGGACCACATCCCAGCTGCGTTTTAAATCGCCCTCACTGATGTGACATGAGCGTTGCGACAGGAACGTAAGAGTTTATGAATTTATGAATGTGATGGCGGCCGGTGGAAGCCGGGAGTGCGGAGGGGTGCGGTGCGTGCTGAGCTCTCGCGCGTGCGAGCCGTTAATTATTATTTTTTAATGAATTCTTCCCAGATCCTCGTGAAAAGTGGGTTAAGGGTCCCTTCCGTATTCCTGATGAATTAAAATGCACCACAAGGCCTCGACTTTACAGGGACGTGCCCCTGCCCCCGAGTCTACCTTTCACTACCTCCTCAGCTACATCAATCAATAATTTAGTTTTTTTTTCTGTTTTAGGGGAATGCCCATACTTCTTTTTTTCTCTTCCCCGAGTCCTTCTCAAGATTACCGGCCCCTCGTGAACTTGATAAGTGTCTCGTGATCCTGTTAATCATATTACTTATGAACCAAAATTGACAGTTTTCATTAATTATAAAGGATTATTCTAATTGCTGATTCAAATTTATTCATTTAGAACAGACGGCATTCGGTAATATTTCAGGAAATTAGCATATTAAATGGAGAGAGCCGCTCATTAGGTATGCTAATGTATGCGCGTTTCCTCACTCTTAACTCGCGGGGCCATATGCGGCGGCGGCGTTTGGGCAGGTGAGGAATGGAGAGCGTGTTTCATTTGTTTGACAAACGCGGAGGGTCCCCAACACGTCCTCTGGCGCCCAACACCTCCTCTGGCGCCCACTGCATGTCCCCGCTCCCCCCCCCTGTATGTATCGTTGATCGAACTCCCCGCTGCCACGCCACGCTCACTGAAATGACCGAACGGCAAAAATGGGGGCGGGGCAGAACAGACAGCTGCATGGTGATTGGTTGGTTTGTTTGCGTTTGCTTGTCTGTCTCTGTAGGGTACGTCGTCAAGGCGTTGCTTTTCAAAGCAGGTGCGGCAGTTCCCGTGTAGGGTTAATTTTTGTTATTGTTGTCGTTGTGATGCCGTGATTGCATCATTAGCAAACGGGCGTGAAACTGTTTGAAATTCCTGGAAATGCCTGTGGAGTTAGCAGACCCTCAAGGTCAGCGTCGTTTCTCACTCACAAGAAGAGAATGGGAGGGGGGGTAAAACACAAACGGCTCACGTCAAATTCCCCCCCCCCCCCCCCCCCGATCCTCTAGTGATGATGATACCCATAGGTGCAGCGTCCCCTTCCAGCAGTCTTTCCCTTACTGCACTTTTTTATTCTCTTTCTCTTTTTACTATCTCACTTTCTTTCTTCTTCTTCACACACACACACACACATTCAGACACACACGCACACTCACATACACACACACATTCAGTCACAGACACATACACACACGCACTCAAACACGCATGCGCAAACACTCACCATGAATCTGCACTGGGACCGGTGTAATGCATGGTTCTGAATGTGTCTGTTATCATTTTTAGCAAAACGTGTGTCAGTAAGCGCCCCGCCGGTGTTCCAGTTCACCGGGGGACTGGCCGTTTGAGCTCCTGTTCACATTCTTTTATTTCCTGAGGAATTTTCCCAACATGCCCCCGCCCACATACACACACACGCACACACACACACACACACACGCACACACGCACACACACACACACACACACACACACACACACACACATATACACACACATATCCCAGGGGTTAACCCAGAGAGTGGCGCATTAATCCTGCCCTCTAACGCTAATGCTAACGCTAGCGTAGCCGAGCTCACGCGCCTCCCCTGACGCTGTCCGTGATCGTTGCGTGCAGAATCAGGTCCTTATTTTCCTTTTTTTACTGGATGTTTGCCTGTGTTTGGCGAAGAGCGGGCGAGAGCGCCTCGCTGTGATTTAACGCGGCCTGTTAGCGGCGTGAAACGAACGCTCCGCGGGGACCGGACGCCTTCGTCCGCGGAACCTGCGCCGTTCGCGGCCCGCTCCTCATCGCTCCCGCTCCGCGCGCCTAAATTTAGCGCCGGCGTGGCGCAAAAAGCCTTCACCGAGTTTTCCTCAGAGTTGATTAGCCTAGACTATCCAGCGCCGCTGCGTTTTGTGTGCGAGCTTCGTGGATTAAGAGCTTACATGGAGCGCATGTGCAGCAACACAAAGGCAGTATATGATGAATGAATATGAGTTACTCATCTGTTTTTTATGTTTCTGGTGGCTTAAAGGTAGGCCTTAAAAACTGACTCAAGAAGCGACCAGCTGACCTTTGAGTGAACAGCCCTGCGAAAGATTGCTTTGGATATCGTCACTTTCCAGTTATTGAAGGTTGAATTTTGAGGTCAAGTAGGGGTTCATTTTAAAATGCCTCCGTGAAAAGTGTTGCTTTGTTTATGTTTAAACAGTTAACCAATTAATCCGCAGAACAGCGAAACGGACATGGAGAAATAAATCAGCTCTAAGATTTAACTGACCAACAGCCTTCTGGCCGGAACACCACATCAGTTTGAGTTTCAATAAACGCGTAATTTGAAGCGCTTCAGTCAGTGTAACAGACAGGTCATAAAATAACCTTGTGTGTTATCCTGGAGCTTGGCCCAGTACTGGCTGCAGGGTTTTTGTTTTTTGTTTGGGCCCCTGTTTACCCCCCCCCCCCCCCCCCCAGCAGCTGTCCCACACCCCCCATCCCCCCTCCCCACGCACGCCCCGTAGTACAATTACAGGCTGCCAGGACGGGACTTTTATATGCTTTCGTCTTAATGATGTATAACCGCGCGCCTGTGTTCCAGTGTTATAATGACACAGTCTCTGGTCACGCTGTCCCACGTTCATTTTTCACAAGGCTGTGCGGAGGGGTTGCCCCGGGGGTGTCAGGGGGTACCCAGCGCTGGTAACATGCCTAACGATTAGCTCCCTGGCTCGGCCGGGTGACTCTAGCGCCCCTCCCTGTCCTGGTCCCTCCTGGCCAGGGCAGGCCTCAGGCTGGGCAGATTAATGGAGAATGCTGGGGCGAGAGAAGCGTTTCAATCAGACCCCGTCTGCCAAATATGCCTGATACCTCTCTCTCTCCCTCCCTCTCTTCCTGTCTCTTTCCCTCTCTCTCTGTTTATACTTCTTTCTCTCTCCGTCTCTCTCTGTCCCTCTACACACAGACACACATACACACACATGCACAAAAGTGCTCACACACACAGGCTTGCCCACACACACACACACACACACACACACTCTCTCCTCCTCGCCTGGTCACATCTATGTTTCATCTCCCATGCAGCGTTCATAAAAACCTACAGCTTCAGTTACAGCACAGGAGCGTCAGCAAGTTTCCTTACTCAGGTGTGAGGTACAAGCTTCCTTACTCAGGTGTGAGGTACAAGCTTCCTTACTCAGGTGTGAGGTACAAGCTTCCTTACTCAGGTGTGAGGTACAAGCTTCCTTACTCAGGTGTGAGGTACCATTCCAGGTGTGAGGTACAAGCTTCCTTACTCAGGTGTGAGGTACAAGCTTCCTTACTCAGGTGTGAGGTACAAGCTTCCTTACTCAGGTGTGAGGTACAAGCTTCCTTACTCAGGTGTGAGGTACAAGTTTCCTTACTCAGGTGTGAGGTACAAGCTTCCTTACTCAGGTGTGAGGTACAAGCTTCCTTACTCAGGTGTGAGGTACAAGCTTCCTTACTCAGGTGTGAGGTACAAGCTTCCTTACTCAGGTGTGGGAGGTACCAGTTTCCTTACTCAGGTGTGAGGTACAAGCTTCCTTACTCAGGTGTGAGGTACAAGCTTCCTTACTCAGGTGTGAGGTACAAGCTTCCTTACTCAGGTGTGAGGTACAAGTTTCCTTACTCAGGTGTGAGGTACAAGCTTCCTTACTCAGGTGTGAGGTACAAGCTTCCTTACTCAGGTGTGAGGTACAAGCTTCCTTACTCAGGTGTGAGGTACCAGCTTCCTTACTCAGGTGTGAGGTACAAGCTTCCTTACTCAGGTGTGAGGTACAAGCTTCCTTACTCAGGTGTGAGGTACAAGCTTCCTTACTCAGGTGTGAGGTACAAGCTTCCTTACTCAGGTGTGAGGTACAAGCTTCCTTCCTCAGGTGTGAGGTACCAGTTTCCTTACTCAGGTGTGAGGTACAAGCTTCCTTACTCAGGTGTGAGGTACAAGCTTCCTTACTCAGGTGTGCGGTACAAGCTTCCTTACTCAGGTGTGCGGTACAAGCTTCCTTACTCAGGTGTGAGGTACAAGCTTCCTTACTCAGGTGTGAGGTACAAGCTTCCTTACTCAGGTGTGAGGTACCAGTTAGTTTCCTTACTCAGGTGTGAGGTACAAGCTTCCTTACTCAGGTGTGAGGTACCAGTTTCCTTACTCAGGTGTGAGGTACAAGCTTCCTTACTCAGGTGTGAGGTACAAGCTTCCTTACTCAGGTGTGAGGGTACAAGCTTCCTTACTCAGGTGTGAGGTACAAGCTTCTTTACTCAGGTGTGACACTGCGGCTTTGCCTCATTTACACAAATTAATTCATAAAATCTCAGGCTGTGAGAGAAAGATAATGATCAAAGTATTCATTAGTTACCTGCGCAAGTAACTCAGCTCTTAAAAGCAAGTGGGATTTTTTTTTGTTTGTTGTAAAAACGATTTATTTTTTTGTTGAAAAAATGACAGCACGTTCACAGCCTGTTAAAGTGCACCTGGTGGTATAAGTGGAATAAGTAGTTAAGTGTAACCACAGAACTTATGGTATTATCAGTCAATATGTTCACAGCGATGAGGCTGAAGATGTCAGATGATACATCAATATTCCTTCCCTGCGAAAATTAGGACGCAAAACCAAGGCGGTTTTGATGCATCTGCTGTGCAGTTTTAAGGAAAAGTCTTTTCATTGAGATACTGCTGTTTTAAAAGTGCTGCGGCTAGATGTTCTTTATATAGTGCCTTCCACAATCTCAAATGACTTTCCAGAGAGAGGAGAAGACTGACGTCATCTACACCAATGTGTAATGCCCATCTGGCGTTAGTTTAAAGGTACTGACCCCCAGCAGACATCTTGAATTGTACGGTAATATGGAACCATGGGCAAACATGCATGTGACGGTTTTGTCGTGCGTGTCAATCAATTATCATGTGCATTCCTTTTTTTGGCTTCTCTTACTGATTTATGAGTGCAGCAGCGTAGTATAATGTTCTGGGAAGTGGTCTTATAACATTGTAGGGGTTGCAGGTTTGATTCCCAGTAGGGACAATGCTGTTGGTACCCATCAGCAAGTTGCTTCATTAATTCCGTGGTGTAACGTGGTGTAAATTGCTGTAAATAAGAGTGTGCGCTAAATGCACTTGGAGGTCCTACAGATGTTCTGTCAGTGACATTCAGTTTAGATTTTTAGTTTGCTTTATGTGGTTTTTGTTACACAGAAAGCCTATGGCAGACGTATATAGGAGGATGAGAATGATATGGTTTCAGCAGGTGGCTCCGGTTCCTTTATTTACTATTACGCGGTAGCGGGGTGTTTCTGTTTCAGAAGCGCAGTGTTCACAGGCGTGTGTCAGGACAACGGTGAGGTTCGGTCTCTGCCCCAGAGAGACGATGATGTTGCCCTTTACCCGCAGCATAATGAGTGTGTTTAAGCGTAGCAGCCCCGCCCCGCCCCGCCCCGCCCCGCCCCGCCCCTCGCCCCTCTCCACACTTTCTCTGCTAACGGGGGGAAATGGCATCCTCGACGGGGGGCTCCCGCCGCGTTTTCCCGAAACTCCCGGAGGGAAAGGCGCCCCCGGGCCGCTAAATGAGATGTGGACGGGAGGGGGCGGCGAAATCGCTCATTTGAATTCTGAATGATCCCAGAGCCCCAGACCAAATTTGGAGATGCAATTAGGCGGGCCTCTCCGGAGGGGTGCGGGGCGTGGGGTCCCAGGCTGGCGCCATACGCCCCAGGGGTTTCAGGATACGGGGGGCAGGGAGTTAGGGGGGAGGGGGCGGGGCGTGGCAGAGCGCTCTGTGGACAGAACGGGACGGGTGATCTCCGGCCAGCTCCAGGCCACGCTGTGGAGCGTCTGAGTGTGTCGGTGGGGGTGGTGGTTGGGGGTGGGGGGGTTGCTGGAGGAGAGGCGAGGCGGCGGGAGTCCATTTGTTCTGAGAAATATTTAAAGAGGGAGTGAATTTTGCGCGCCGCGGCTAACATTAGGCCGGAGGAGGCGCGGCGGTGGCGGTAAATTTTTCATGGCGACGAGATGTTGCGGCTAAATAAAACATGGGGCCTGAAATAAGAGCGAGCCCACGCCGGGCCGAGCCGAGCCGAGGCCCCCCCCCCCCCCGGAGCTCGCCACACCGCCACATTCCCAGCCTCCCGCACATGCTCAGTGGCTTCATCCAACGGCTCAGAGCCTCGGGAAATACCATATCATATATATCCATCTTTAGCATTTCAGCATGAAGCCTTTCTGTGCAACAAATCATCCAATCATAAACTGCTGTACACACTGTAAAAAAGAGAAAATAAAATACTTGTACAGTGAATTTTACAGGTAAAGGTATGTAAAATGGTGAAAGTTACGAAATTGTAAACAGCAAAAACGCAAATGATTTTATTGTTTACGGTGGAACACCATAATGCATTTAACATTTGTTAGATACTGTATATAGCCAGCTACCATTTTGTTACCATTGTGTGTAAAGTGAAGTTCAGGCAGCCTGGTTGTCAAAATTGTATCGTAAAATTTACTATGACTACCTTTCCCACCTTTGAAAGCTTTCAAATACAGGGCAGCATCAGTGTCATGCCTTGTCACCTTGACATAAAATGTCAGTTATCTTTACAAATATTTAAAGGCCTTATTCCTCAGCAACTGACCAAGAGTTTGTTGTGTTGGCGAATGTTTTGGGGGTGTAATCCATTATATAGCGCCTCGAGCAGGCGCTTTTCCTATTTCCCAGGGTTCCTTGCGCCCTGTTTCCTCAGGAATGGGGTATTCCTCCTTTTTCACTGTCTAGGCCTCCCTCGCCAGCAGAGCCCTGATCGCCAGACTCAGACCTGGCTCTGTGTTATTAATGCTCTTTCCTGCTGCCGCGAGGACCCCCCCCCCCCCCCCCCCAGGACCCAACCCCCCACCCCCCCCCCCCCCCATCCCCCCACTCACTCCAAACCCAAAAACCCCCCCCCCCCCCCCCCACCCCCCCACACCCCACTCACTCCAAACCCAAAACCCCCCCCCCCCCCGGGGTCCGCTCGCGCGGCGGCTCCTGGCGCAAGAAGCCAGCCCATAAATCTCCTTAAAGGATAGGCCCGGCGGCAGAAGGGGTCACCACGGAAACAAGGCAGTCAGTCTGGGCCCGGGTCTGTCAGTGATGCATGGCCCAGGGGGGTCTGCGCATAGGTAGAGCCTCTGCTGTGGCGAAACAACATCACCCAAAAAATGAAGATGGAAAAGGAGAGGAAGAGAGAGCTATACAGTGAGGGAGAGAGACAGATAGACAGACAGACAGACAGAGGCAGAGAGAGAGCAGGAGGAGAGAGAGATGGAGAGACAGAGATAAACAGAGAAAGAGAGAGATGTTCACAGGGCTTAATTGACTGTTGACCAAGTGACTGTTGAATTTACACACTTTTAGATAGTAAGAAAATGTAAAGTCTGAATCCCTGCCCTGATTCCAGGCTGATTTTGAGCATGCCATTGGGCTGTCTTTGAGGAACACTGTTCCTGATTCATAAGTCACCACATTGTTGGCTCCTAATGAGCCGGACTGAGCTTTAACAGCGTCGGCCCTTCCGGGAAGGGACGTAGACGCTCAGATTTCGGATTCATGCCCTGCAGGAAAAGCCGTGAGACTCGCGCAGACCCCGTGCAGGAGTCACGCCCGTCCAGCACCGCACCGCCCATTTCACACCACGCTGCTTCCCACCGATTGGCTCGTCTCCGCGAACGTGCGGTTCGAATTAAACACGTCGTGTCATCTCTGGCATGGAACTTAAAGCCTGTGGACGTCTAGGCACCGCGAAGAGGCGGACTCTGACCATTGCTTGTTTCTCATTCCCGCCGGTACATCGTTTTCACGCGCGGCGACTCGTTTTCGCGAGTTCCCGCGCTCCTCCCTCTGCCCGCTTAAAGGAAGCGCGAGACTGGGGGGTTACAGTTCACATGTCGCGGGTCTTGTTATTTCCAGTCCTGAGAAATGGTCGTATATACATTGTGTTTATGGTAGTATCCGACTGGTGGTCTGCATGGGTGTGGACAGAACAGTGATGACCCGCAATCGAGGATTTTTTAAACTGCGGAGAAAATATAGGTAATTTGAAAAACGGCGAACGCACAGCATTATGGAAAGGAGCGGGGCACCTACGGCTTGGCAGAATTCCCAAACTAGATTTCTCAGTCTGACCACCTTATTACCCCTCCTGCTAATTTATTAGACCTGTAATCACTGGCCCGTGAGCCCTGAGCTCAGCTGTCTGATTAAGCAACAGATAAAAAGGGTGAAAATGAGTAAAGCGCCATCTAAATCTATTTTAGACAGGAGCGTGTGGAGGAGCAGTGGAAAGGGAGTTCTCTCTCTCTCTCTCTCTCTCTCTCTCTCTTCCCTCCCTCCCTTCCTCTCTCTCTCTTTCTGCAATTCAATTCATTTCAGTTCATTTCAGTTCAATTTAATGCTTTGTCGGCATGACTGAATATTACGATATTACCACAGCATCACAATGTAACAAGACACAGGGAATCAGTAAAATTGCAATTTAAGAACCTGAATTACTACTACTACTACTACTACTAATATTAATAATAAAAGTATCAGTCAATTAAGAGTAATCTTTCTCATTTTAATTCAATAATGCAATATTGGCATAATCATAAATTATGCTTATATGTTCATTTAAATGGAATGAAAATACTGACATTAATGAATGTGTTATTTTCTAGTGTAATTAATGTAATAATAACTTAATAACTAAATATTATTAAGTTAAATAAACTGCATTAATGGCAACACTGTAATCAATGGTCACAAACATATTTTTAAAAAGAGGTTAAAAAAAAAGAAACCTTAAAAAAACCAAACAAATGTAAAACTGTTCTGTGGCTGTTGGGCATGCCTATTACCCACAACCCTCTGCTGCAGTCACATAGAATGTTGAGCCACTCAGCTCGCGCTCTGTTCTGTGCCGTTGGACCCTTTTGCTCCATTCAGTTACAGCCATGGCATTGGGCAACATGTGGATACGATCACCATCACCGTTCCCTTGTGCGTGTGTGCATGTGTGCGTGTGCTTGTGCGTGTGCATACCGTGTGCGTGGTACGCGTGTGTGTGTGTGTGTGTGGGGTGTGTGCATGCGGCATGTACGTGTTCGGTGTTTGCATGTATGCGTGTGTGCGTGTGTGCGTGCGAGTGTGCGTCGTGTGTGTGTGTCCGTGTGTGCGTGCGCGTGTGCGCGTGCGCGTGTGCGCGTGCGCGTGTGCGCGTGTGCGTCGTGTGTGGTATGTGTGTGTGTGTCCGTGTGCGTGTGCGTCGTATGTGTGTGTCCGTGCGCGTCGTGTGTGCGTGCGCATGTGTCCGTGCGCGTGTGCGTCGTGTGTGTGTGGCGTGTGAGTGTGTCCATGTGTGCGTGTGCGTGTGTCCGTGTGTGCGTGCGTCGTGTGTGTGTGGCGTGTGAGTGTGTCCATGTGTGCGTGCGCGTGTGTCCGTGCGTGTGTGCGTCGTACGTGTGTGGCCTGTGAGTGGCGCGTGTACGCAGACCTGAGCCTCGGGCCCCGTGTTTGACAGTACCAAGCGGAGGGGGGGGAAGTGTTTTATATTAGGTTAATGTAGCGGGAGACAAATGCTCGCTCCACCACAGAGGGGTGAATTACACACTTCATGAGCTGAATTAGCATGGCGGCGCGGCGCCTTTGTTCGGGGATGATGTGCGAGTCTCCGGCGCCATTTCTCAGCGTGATAAATATGACAGGAGCCGGGGACCTCCTCGGGAAAGAAACACTGTAAATAATGGAAGACTACGGGGGGAACGACTTCATTCTGTGACATTAATACAGTACACTGCGCCGAGAGGGACAGCGCGTGTGTGTGAGTGTGTGAGTGTGTGTGTGTGTGTGTGTGTGTGTGTGTGTGTGTGTGTGAGTGAGTGTGTGAGTGTGTGAGTGAGAGTGGGATGGAGATATAGAGAGAGAGGCAGAGACAGAGTAGTGGAGAGAGAGAGAGAGCGAGAGAGAGATGCCAAAGAGGCAGAGCGCCAGTAACAGTCAAATTTTGATTCCACAGAAGAGTCGTGTGTGTGTGTGTGTGTGAGAGCAGGAGAGAGAGAGAGACTGAGAGAGAGAAAGAGATTCAGAGAGAGAGAGACAGAGTAGGGGAGAGAAAGAGACTGAGAGACAAAGAGAGAAACTAAAGAGGCCAAGAGCCAGTAATAGTCAAATTTTGATTCCACAGAAGGTGCTTTTAATTTTGGGGCTTTCTGTAAGTTTTTCTCAGGGTGAAATGCTGTTCATTCTCAGCCCTGCCTTCCAGCTAATCTCTGAATCTACAGTAATAATAATAAGAAGAAGAACCTGGAACAAGGATGATCATGTATATTCATCATCATATTAATATGCAATAATAATTGTTCTGTAGCCTATGACTCAACTCATTTTATCAGCATAATGAACCTCCCCTGTTTCTGATTGGCTAGATTCCTGTAAGTAAGTCAGACATCATGAATGTCTGTGGTATCGCCTGTCCTTACTTTTTATTCCACGTCAGTCACAAAGAACTAATGACTAATTGGCCTGGATTGCATCAGCATTTCCCCTAAACTTTTAAATAAATTATTATTATTATTATTATTATTATTATTATTATTATTATTATTATTATTTATTTTTATTTGGCATTTTAATTTCTTTAGCTGTTGACCTTGCTAGAATATTGAAGCCGATAAAAACCGAAACTTTTTAATTGTCAGTGTCATAATTTAAAACAGGCGATGAACGAATCCAGGTCATAGAGTTAATAGGAAAACATAAATGAATGAGACTTATTTAAAGATGATTGGATAATGAAGAGCCCTGTTTTCTCATCCTATCCCAGCATGCTCTTTGCCTGTGGAAGATTCTAAAAAGAGCCTCTCCTCCATGTTGCTCCTGTGTCCTCTAGAAAGCCCGGGCGTGGCCGAGGCTGAGGGTCTCTGTGTGGCCTCTCTCTGTGGCCAGCCAATCGGAATCCGCGACACAGCATTATTTACTCCAAACCCTCTTACAGCGTCAGGGATTGGAGCGCACAGGGGTCGCTGTGCTGTACGTGTTAGCATGCGCTAGCACAGCGGGACTCAGTGAGGACTCAGCGTGTCGCCGTCCTGTTGAGTTGCACGGCGCAGCCAGGATTACAGGGGGCTTATTACAGCGCAAATCAACCGCGGGTTCCTGTGAGCAGCGCATTTACCTGTGAGCAGCGCATTTACCTCAGCCCCTGTTAAGGCTGCCATGTTGGGCCTGACCACTTCTGACTCGTCCCAAGATCTGCGACTCATTGTAAGCAAGATCATCGTCTTCCTTTTCCGTCGCAGTGGTCCTGCGTCTGTTTTGGGATGGCGCGCAGTAGCATAAGCCACTGTTTCTTTTCATTCTGCAGTTGCTAAATTTGAGCACAAAAGAGTTAACACCGGTGGCATGGGGGGGCTGCATTCCCTTAATGGAGGAGGAGGCGCTGTTGAGGCATGGGGAAATCCCACAGACCAAAATCCCTCCCTTTCCTAGGTGGTACTAATTAGTTCATTTCCCCACAGAATTTCATTGGAGGCCATAGGTAAGAGCACAAGTTCTTCAGTTAGTCGACCCTCCCAGGACACCACAAAAATTACCTTTGTTGCCATTTTTGCAACTAAAGTAAATACTCCGTTGGCTTATAATGGTGAATGCAAAGAACGTGCAATCAAGTGCTAGGCACTTACACAAAGTTCTGTCACCACCACAACAGGAGACCGCTAATTGGTTATTTTATCAGTTGTTTTCTACCTGTTTGTTCAGTATTCATTTTAATCTTCTGGGAGGTATCTAATCTAGAATCCTTATCTAGGCCAAATTGATAGATAGAGGGGGAAAAAGAGAGAAGGAGGAAGACAGAGAGATAGAGAACGAGCTTGAGAAAGAGAGAGGGGGGGAGAGTTAGTACTGTAATCTCACTCACTCTTGATTACCTGTCAGTTGTCAAAGCAATTACAGCGCCTCCTGGTGTTGAAGGTTTATAAGTGCGTATCAGTGTGAACGAGTGGCTGTGCTCTGTCCTTTGGAACGCTGAACTCTGTCACTTGGCAACCGAACACTGGATACTTGAACCCTAGACAGCCTTCTGTTGTGAATTTCTTGTGAATTTTTCTTTACTGTGCTAGCTCTGCCAAACAAACCCAGCTGTGTAAAAGGGTCACTCACGGTGTTTTAAGGTAGATTTTTTTTAAGCGCAGTAAGATGTCCTGGATATCAACTGAGCAAGTGATTATCAAAAAGTCTATTTTTATACTCCTCTTTATAGAAATTTAATTTGAGAAAGGAAATGCTCTATTTCTGAAGTAAGACAAGTAAGTACAGTTGATTCAATGTTATGTGACGATTTCACTTTTTATAGAGAAGGAGAAAAGGATATGACATTATTTTTGACAACTGTTCAAATGTGAGATTATGTCTGTGCATCAGTGCTTTTTGCGCTTGAGCATATACGTTTATGAGATTATGCGTTTGTGAATGCTTGTGTGAATATTTGTGTGTGTATATGTGCGTCTGTGTTTATGTGTATGTGTTTACGTGTGTGTGTGTCTGTACATGTGCGTGTATATTTGTGCATGTGTGTGTGTCTGTGTGTATATGTGTACATGTGTGTGTATGTGTGCATGTGTGTATGTATGAGTGTGTGAGTGTGCATGTGTGTGTGTGTGTGTATGTGCATGTGTGTGTATGAGTGTGTGTGTGTGTGTGTATGAGTGTGTATGAGTGTATGTGTGTGAGTGAGTGTATGAGTGTATGAGTGTGTGAGTGTATGGCGTGTGTATGAGTGTATGTGTGTGAGTGTGTGTGTGAGTGTGTGAGTGTGTATGAGTGTGTGAGTGTGTGAGTGTATGAGTGTGTATGAGTGTGTGAGTGTATGAGTGTGTATGAGTGTGTGAGTGTATGAGTGTGTGAGTGTGTGAGTGTGTATGAGTGTGTGAGTTTATGAGTGTGTGAGTGTGTGTGTGTGTGTGAGTGTGTGAGTGTATGAGTGTGTGAGTGTATGAGTGTCTGAGTGTGTGTGTGTGTGTAAGTGTATGAGTGAGTGTGTGAGTGTATGAGTGTATGAGTATGTGTATGAGTGTATGAGTGTGTGAGGGAGTGTGTGAGTGTGTAAGTGTATGAGTGTGTGAGTGTGTGTGTATGAGTGTGTGAGTGTGTAAGTGTACGAGTGTGTGAGTGTATGAGTGTATGAGTGTGTGAGTGTGTAAGTGTATGAGTGTGTGAGTGAGTGTGTGAGTGTATGAGTGTGTGAGTGTGTAAGTGTATGAGTGTGTGAGTGAGTGTGTGAGTGTATGAGTGTATGAGTATGTGAGTGTATGAGTGTGTGAGTGTGTGAGTGTGTGTGTATGACAGCATTGAGTACCCCTCCTCCCCTGTGAGTGTGAGTGACAGCAGCAGTACCCCTCCACTTAACCCAGCGCAGGGTTAACCTCACCGCTTAACCTGACAGCACTGCTCAGTTACCCCTCACCTTCCTCCTTTAAACAGGGGCGGGGGGAGAACAGATGGGAAAATGAAAAGGTGTGGATGAAAGGACCAGAGAGAGAGAGAGAGAGAGAGAGAGAGGGATGGAAAGTGGAAACGGGAGAGAGGGAAAGGATTTTTCTGAAAGTAGCGAGTCTGCTCGGTCATTATGAGGCCCCCTTGGCTTGTGAACGGTTAATCAGGCGGTGTGGGCTGAGGTGTGTGGAACTGGCCAAACAAGCTCACACAGCCCCTCTCTCAGGCCTAATGATTCCCCTGCCCGCCCGCCTGCCTGCCCGCCTGCCTGCCCCCTTTCGCCAAACTGGCCCTGCTCGCCCAAAAAAAAAAAAAAATCAATCTCTCACTCATGAATTATTGAGGGGTTTGCCTTCAGTTTCTCAAATGTGCCTTCAGTCTCTCTCCCTCTCTCTCTCTCTCTCACTCTCACTTTCTTTCCCTTTCTTTCTGTTATCCGGCATCCTTCTGTTTTTGTGTATCTAGCAGTTAGGGTTCCTAAGTACATATATATATATATATATATATATTTATTTTTCTTTCTGTTCATGGAGTATAGAAGTGCACAATTTGTGCTATAATGGCTGCATGAGTTGGAAGTGTAATATTAATGACATATTTGTAAGTTGGCAGGATCTGCAAACTGGGTGCATTATTTTGACTTATTTGTTGTATCTGTCCTCCAAATCCCTAGAAAAGCATGTTTTAATTCAAGCTGTCCTGTTTGAGCGCTTGGTGCTGTTGACAGAATATTTCACACAGACACTGCAGATATTGCAGTAGTTGCAAATAAAGTGTCCTCAGAACACATATTTCAAACATTTGCTGTGTGTTTAAAAGAAACGGCTTCACTGTTCATTTTGCATTGTATGAATTTATACACAGGGAATTTCTGTGCTAACTTGGGTCAAGTACTTTGTTTTTTCCACAACTGGGATTTGAAGTTGTAAACACCTCTAAACTGTAACAGTTACAAAAGGAATAAAATTACTCTCCATTATTTTCTGGCATTTAGCTTGTGTTTTTTTTCTTCTTCTTCTTTCTTTTTATCCATATTAGAGTAATAGAATGTCAACCCCCTGTACTGGACCTCCTGCACAGTTTAACACAGTGCTCGTATAATGCTGTACAGCTATAGTGTATCCAGTGGTGATGTAATGGAGCTCATTGCTAATGTAATTTATTGCATTGTTAAGGACATTTAGTTCAGTGTTTGTGCAATGTAGCACAGTGATAATTTCTTGCAGTTCAATGGTAATGTGATATGGTGATTGGGAAATGTGGTGTAGCTATCATGTAGTGTAGTGTAATGTAGTGTAGTGTAGTGTAGCTGTATTGTATTGTATTGTAGTGTTCTACTTGTTTGTGTCATTTTAGTGTGGTATGAATACAGTGCAGTGCAAGTGACATTTTGCGTATGTGTCTGTGTGTGAGCGTATCTGTGTGTGTGTGTGTGTGTGTGTGTGTGTGCATGTGTGCTGCTGCATGTGTGTACGTGTGCGTGTGTGTGTGTGTGCGTGCGTGCATGTGTGCACATGTGTGTGTGTGTATGTGTGTGCGTGCGTGTGTGTGTGTAGGTGTGTGTGTGTGCGTGCGTGTGTGTGTGTGCGTGCATGCTTGCGTATGTGCACGTGTGTGTGTGTGTGTGTGTGTGTGTGCATGCTTGCGTATGTGCATGTGCGTGTGTGTGTGTCTGTGTGTGTGTGTGCATGTGTGTGTTTGTGTGTGTGTGTGTGTGTGTGTGTGCGTGCATGCTTGGGAATGTGCACGTGTGTGTGTGTGTGTGTGTGTGTGCGTGCATGCTTGCGTATGTGCACGTGCGTGTGTGTGTGTGTGTGTGTGTGCGTGCATGCTTGTGTGTGTGTGTGTGTGTGTGCGTGCGTGTGCTGGTAATACTGTACAATAGCGCAGTTTCAGTGCGCTGTAGCGTGAGTGCGCTGTATGTACGGGCTGACTGTGAAACAGCAGAACAGCAGATAATCCTATCAGCTCCTTCATTACAGCAGGGCTGAAAGCGTGCACACCCTGAGTGATGTCATCTCACCGATGAGCTCACGGCTTGGCAGGGCGCTGGCGGCGGTGGTCGGGGTGGGGTGGGATTGGGGGGGCGGAGGGGCGTGTCCTAATCGGGTCGTTACGGTGCTGGAAAGCCCGCCCCCGGTCAGATGTTAAGCCCCAGACAGATGCATCCGATATAAGCAGATTGACTCAGAGCAGCAGCTGGCATAGAAAGTATATGGAACCATGGACTCCTGTCTAACCCCGCCTCCCTCTTTCTCTCTGTCCCCCCCCCCCCCCCCCCCCCCCCCCCCCCCCCCCCCTCGCTGCCAATTAGAGTTAGGTGTGCCAACTTAGGGGTGAAATTAAAACCTAAACGATGGTAGGAGGATCTCCAGGAACAGGGTTGGGGCAGACCTGCTTTATTGGCACAAACGTAAAATTTATTCATTTGTTAATTAAAGGACATTAATGATTTAGAAATATGAATATTGCTCAATAATATATTGAATAATGTATATAAACAGCAACACTGCTATCAGGCCATGGAGTACTTAGCCAGGAGGCTGGCAGTCTGCTCCTCTCTCAGTAGGGCTTGAGTTATGTAGCTTTCTAGGATCACACACGGTTGTCGTATGATGGTTGCATTTTCTCAGGCGTATCTTTCTTCCATATTTTGTAGCATTCAATTCTTTGCTTTCTCTCTCTCCATATATAGAACTTACATGGTTTCAGTTAGTTGTAGTCATTTTAATTTTTTGCTGTTTATAATAATAATAATAATAATAATAATAATAATAATAATAATAATAATAATAATAATAATAATAATAATAATAATTAGTGAAGCAATTCAGGTCAATAACCTCACTCAGGTGTACAACTCGGTGAATGAACCCTATAGTCCTGTGGTTACAAGTGGAGGACTCGACAGCACAGTGCTTCTGAATTCTTTTCATTGTGGTGTTCTCCCTTGGACTTCAAAGTAGTTCAACATTATATTTTTGTTGATTGATTTGACAGTTTCATTTTGGTGATGGCCAAACTAACTATGAACTGTGTTTGTTAGCAGAAAAGAAACTGAACTTAAATGGCAACACACTGTGCCACATAGTTTTGTTTAAAACCTTGATCGAATCAGACATAAGTTTGCTGCATTGTGCAGCTGTTCTTGAGGGTCTCAGAGAGGACGGTCAGCCCTCTAGTGGTGGGGAGGAACAATTACAGGTGTGTCGACACTCTAATGAGGAGCTGCCTCTCCCTCTGATTATTGACAGGCTCTTGTCCTCACTCATTTTCTTGAGAAGTAGTTTTCAGGATACCGCTGGCTCTCACCCAGCAGCCCACGGTGCTTTAGAGCAGCGGTTCTCAACCTGGGGTCTGCGGCCCCCCAGGTGGTTCTGGTTTTTAAAAAAGCTGTTTCGGGTTTTAGTCAGTGCGGTTATCCAGGGGTCTGAATCACGAAGCAGGATTACTGAGTTAGCTGGATAACTGTGCTGATTAAAACCGCGAACACTCCCAAATCTGGAGCATGGACTGGCTCTCCACCCACCCCGCCCCCTGCTCCAGCCCTCCCCTCTCTAGGGGGGTGTGAAATAACTGTGCTAATGAGAAACAAATCTCCAAATATGCCAGGCTGCTGTCCACACACAATCTCCTGCTCCTGTGTCTGAATTGGGGAGCTTCCTCCCCATCTGGGACAAACGCAAGGGGAGGGAGCGATGCACAGCTCCTGGGTCTTTAGAGCAGGGGCGCACAACTCCGGTTCCGGAGGGCCGGTGTGTCCTGGTTTTTGTTCAAACCAATTACTATAGTTTTAGACAGCTCCATAAACTATGCTGGTTCACACTTCTGTACCTCAGCACTCTAAAACCTTTAGGATATACTTGCAGTCTGCTACATCTCTACTACAGTACATCCGTACTACATCTCTATTTAATCTCGACTACACCTAGGCTACATCTCTATTAAATCTTTAATACATCTGTATTACATCTCTATTACATCCCTACTACATCTCTATTACATCTCTACTACATCTTCCACCAATT
>CM045891.1:36216471-36233971 GCA_025169545.1 Anguilla japonica
GTATGTAATTTCCCAGGTGCCAGGTCATCTCTGGTCTCCGTGGTCCCAGATGGGACTTAATATAGATTCAGATTTCCTTGGTGAGAAGGTCTTATCATCTCTCCGAGTGTGTCAGGTTAGTAAGGCTTTCAACAGACATGCAGAGGTCCTTATGAAATTGATTTTTACTTTAGATCCAATCAGTTTGTTATTTATTCTGAGATTTTGAAGAAGGAGAAATGTATTTTGACTTATATATCCAATATATGATGGATAAAAAGACAAAAAAAAAGTTATTATTATGAATTTGTCTTATGAATTCATCCTGGTAACCTCCAAGGGGTTGAGTTATGCTGGCTTTACAGGGTTCTTCTGTATAAGTGATTAGTGGTCTTTTTTATTTGCTTTAAAGGTAAAGCTTGCGTTCTGTGTCAGAAAATTGAACCAGTACCACTCATGAGCTTGTGCTAGCTAGATTTTGTGACAAAGGAGTTGGTCTTGGATCTTTTTACTGTATGTGGATCAGAACACGTCTCTCTTTAAGGGCCCAGTTCTGATCCATAGAAGGGGAGGGGGTGGGGGGTTTGGTTACAGACAGAGGTCAGGACCCAAACAGCACCGGTTGGGCATCTGTCTGAAGGTCTTACAGAACCACAAGGTTGTGGTGGTGTCTGGACTGACCTCCCAAATGCTTTTCTGTATTTTGATGACATCGTCGCAATGACATCACCACCTTGCAATGTAGGTACGGGGCTTGCATTGTTAGGAGGCAGCAACTCCTATGGCCCTCCCTAGCTCCGCCCCCTTAGCTCCCCCCCTTGCCTCCCCCCCCCCTAGCTCCGCCCCCTTGCCTCCCCCGCCACCCCCCAGTCCCCTCTCATACAGACAAAGGGTTTCCGTTTTGAGAAGTCCCGGGCAGAGGGAACCAGGTGGGATCTGGCGAGGCGAGGGCCAATGTTTGGACAGAAAGCGTTGTGGTGTAAAGAGGTGTCCTGGAGCGAGGGAGACTCTGTGTGGGCCCCACCCCAGGAGGGAGGGGGTAAGGGGGGTTGGGGGGGGGGGGGGGGGTTTGGGGGGGGGGGCTGGCCCGTGCCGGCTGCGGGTGTGAGCGGGGGACCCGACGCGGCGGGATCGCGGGCAGCACCAGGAACAGATGGCGTGGAGGGAGGCGGCCGAGTTTAATCCTATCAGATGGATCCGCGCTCCGCCATCTGGTTAATCCACGCACAATTTCAGCGCCTGTGGAAAAGGCGACTTAGGCCAAGATTACCCTCTCTGAGCGCCGGCTTCCACACTTCCTCCTCCTGAGCTCACCAGACTGCCTTATGGAGCAACACACACACACACACACAAAACACACACACACACGCACTAAACACACACACACACGCACACACTTGTGCACACACACACACACAAACACACACACGCACACGCACACCCACACATAAACACACACACACACGCACTCGCGCACACACACACACAAACACACACACACGCACACGCACACACACACACACACACACATAAACACACACACACACACGCACACACACACACACACAGATATAAACACACACACACACAGCATACCCACACACGCACAGACACACACACACGGACACACACATGCACACACACACACACACACGCACAAACTCTCTCATACACACACACACACATGGACGTATGGACGTATGCACACACACACACACGGACACACGGATACACACACGGACGTACACACACGGGTGTACGCATTCACACTCACTCACACACGCACGGACACACATATTATGCACACACACACACACACACACACATACACACGGACACATGCATGTGCACACACACACAGACAAATGGACGCTCACACGGATGTGTGCATGCACACACACACACAATATCATAATTTAATCTAATCAAGGTCAAAACTGGATTACATCTCTACTTTGGAAAACCAAGTGTTGTCTGACATGCTACATTAAAGGAAGATTAATTTCTGTTGACTTATCTTTTGAAAGTTGTGCTTTGTAGAATCCTGTCTACTAATCTAAAGCAGGTTGAGGTGAAAGATGTCTGCAGTTTCCTGCATATGCACTGTAACAGGAGGAATATACGGTTTTGTTTTTGGAGGACTTTTGAGCGTAGTCTTCGATAGGAAGTCGTGCTCAGCTTTGATCAGCTTTCGCCAAAACACAAATTTGTGACAAAGAAAGATGCAAAACAAATGAAATTCACTCAGGGAAAGGTATTAGCCGTCTGCATCATGAAACCAGGCCTGCTGTTTCCAATCAGTATTTGCCCTTAACACAGAAAATAAAAGTGCCTTTACTTTTACTCACGTAACACAACTTGGCTTGTAAAAATCGCTCGCCAAGATAAATTCAAAAAACGTGTTTGCACTGAAAGAAGTAGCACTTGAATTAATTTGTAATGAAACATAAGTAAACTACTGCCAGCATCTGGAATCTTCCCTGCTTTGGGTATTGTTAAAAACTGGAGTCACTGATTGCCTGCCTACCCCATATTCCTCTAGAGCTGATTCAGGGGCAGAATCCACAATTCTACTGAAAATGGAATGTAGAATGTGAATTTTGTTATTGGATTCTGATTCCGTTTATATCTTTCTGAGACCCGGCAATTCATTTTTATCCCCTGCAGTGGACACGAGTCTCTGATCTTAATCTCAAGAACCACATGTTCTACAATAATAAAAAATAAAATTACGTAGCATTTTAGAGATCATTTTCACCGCAACATGTTGTCATCCAAGATGCTTGTATAGCTGTATGTCAAAAAAAATGGCTATACATAGTAAAGTTGTTTTCTGCCTGGTCTCAGGATGATGTTGGGGTTGGATGAGCTGGTTGTGGGAGAGCATCCATTTTCAGGCGTTTTGAGGGTTAATTGATGCTCGGCCGTGCTTGAGGTGGCGAGAATCGATCCTGCAACCTTCCAGCCTGATCTGATCCTGCAACCTGCTGCTTGCACTGCAGTTGCTGCCCTTTGGGGTCTTCATACCTCCTTGCCTCTCTCCCTCTCTCTCTCTCTCTCTTTCTCTCTCCCCCCTCTCTCCCTCCCTCTCTCTCTCTCTCTCTCTCTCTCCTCCCCTCCCCTCTCCCTCTCTCTCTCTCTGTCTCTCTCTCTCTCTTCTCGCTCTCTCTCTCGTCTCTCTCTCTCTCTCTCTCTCTCCTCTCTCTCTCTCTCTCTCTCTCTCTCTCTCTCTCTGGCCCTCCCCCTCTCTCCCTCCTCCTCTTCTCTCCTCTCTCTCTCTCCCTCTCTCTCTCCTCTCTCTCTCTCTCTCTCTCTCTCTCTCTCTCTCCCTCTCTCCTCCCCCTCTCTCTCTCTCTCTCTCTCTCTCCTCCCTCTCTCCCTCTCTCTCTCTCTCTCTCTCTCTCTCTCTCTCTCTCAGGGCTGAAGGTCTGAGGCTCAGCAGCCCCTGATGTGGAGACTTTACCCGTGTGCTCCTGTTGCCTCCATTAGCGTGATTACTGTCAGGAACAATATTGTCAAAAAAAAAAGAAAAATAAGTACGACTTCATAAGTTTTGAAATTGCTTTTTAACTTGCGATGGAAAACTGCCAAATTGCTGTGGGAAAGCCTTAATTTGTGTGGGCCCACAGTCTGGCGACACCCAAGAGAATGGCTTTACTAGTACCTGAGCATTAAATGCATTCACACAAGCTACACCCACTGCACTTTCTTGTAGGCTACTTGCTTTACGTACAGGAAGAAGATGAGATTTGATTTCACTTTTTCCTTTCCTTACTTTTTTTTTCCTAAAGGGAAGCATTGAATCAGCCAAAGATATGCAAATATAAAACACAGTCCATGACACAGTAGTAAAATGACATAAGCCCGTGTGTTCCAGTATAGAAATCCGACTCATTTACTAGCCTCATGTGCTTATGAGCCTCTATGATGTTGGCACAAAACTGTTACTGGCTCCTTTCGTCTAGGACACTCTGTCTAGGACAGCTTCACATTTTGGAGAGCAGTGTTGAGCCCCTTGTGCTCTCTTTGCTGTCCCCGGTGTGTGATCCGGGCCCATCTCTGACCTCAGACAGCCCAAAATAAGCATGTTAACCTTTCTCATATGTTTCTGATCAGGTGAGAGTGCACTTTCGAGGCATAACTCCTGCTTCTGAACTCCAGTGCTGAACAGGAAGAGCCTTTTATTAATAACCCTGTGAGTGGTTATGCAGTGGAACTGAGGAGAGAGCTGTACCATCGCGTGACAGTGCACTGCACACGCAACTATGGCTGTGTTTCAGGCTGTATACTGAGCCTGAGATCTCCCCTTTCTTCTTCTTCTTCTTCTTCTTCTTCTTCTTCTTATTCTTCTTCTTTTTCTACTTCTTCTTTTTACCTTTTATCATAATTTTTTTTTTTTAACCCAGAGCTAATTGGGCTTCCAGTAATTAGCTCACAGAAAGCGCCTTTGGAAAGACGCCATCGGAATCCAAAGTCCAAAGTTCAACATCCCGGAATGAAATTTAAAGCAATTAATGTGTTGAGCTTTTTTTATGGCTTGGCTGCTGCAGGGTCTTTTCATTTTTACATTTTTTTTCTTTTCTGCTATTCCCTGGGCTCCTGGCCTTTGATGGACTCCTGTAAAGACGGGGGGACTGTCTGTCTGCCGCGAGAGAAAGGCGGGGTGACATTTAGACACGCTCTCGTAAAACAATCGGGCTCACCCTGGCCCTGGTACATATTGGGGGAGGGGAAGGGGGGGCAAAGTAATATTTAATAAATGTGTGTGTATAATCACACAAATTATCATTCCCAGCATGTAGCTGGCCCCCCTAGGACAGGGGCTTTTATTGTGAAGGCGATACGGCCGCTGCCATTTGGGGCTTTTATTGTGAAGCGATGCGATCGCTGTCATTTGGTGGCCCTGAGGTGGAGTGATATTTCCTAATGCTGCCTCTGACATTCCTGAGTTTAGACGCCATATAAACAAAAAATTTCCTTTTGATCCTGAATTTAATTAATAATCAAATCAGAGGACTGACGAGTGCTGTTGTTTCAGCCAAATTATTGATTAATTAGCGATCCAAAGTTTTCCATAAATAAAATGTACTATTTGATGATAAATGCTTCCATCCAAATGTGTGAACATTTACTGTACTTATATTTGTACTGTTAATCACATTAATATTCATTGTGTTTATTCCTCTGTGCATTTTCTGTAGTAAGTGGTCCTCCTAGGGAGATAGAATGGTGTATTTGAATGTGTGCATATGCAGGTGTATACTAGTGCAGAGGATTTTCAGAAAAAAAGGAACATTGACTTCATACTCTTATTTTTTAAAATCTAGACCATAAGAAATTACTTGCATTTTATCATAAGAAGGAAGTATAAGAAGGAAGTAAGCTTTCTCCCAGACTCACCTAGATTTGGATGTAAATCTTCTCTAGAAGAAAAATTCCTGATAGTGTGTATGTGTGTCCTGTTAAACCACTGCTAGTATGTGGGCCTCATGTGACACAGTAGTAGAGGGTATGGACTCTGTTTCCCATAGGCCCCTGAAAAACACACAGCCGTAGGTAGGTCCTGTGGAATGTCTCCTTAGGGCATTCCACCAGATGGGTTTAATCAACTTTTGCCCCTAACATAAAACCCACAATCAAATGCAAATGTTTCAAGAACATTTCCCCCCCTGTAAAACACATTTTGGCAAGTTCAGGGACCACATAGCACTACTGAGTGGTACTGAGAGACCACTGTCAGAGTAAACTCTCTGAGTTGAACATTTTGCCGTGCGACTTCTTTAATGTCTCATAGTTTGTGTTTGTCTTCAGTGTTTCATGTACTGTAAAGGCGTAGATTCAATCAAACTTTGTCCTTAACTCTGATTAGCAAATACAGTATGTGTGTGTGTGTGTGTGTGTGTGTTTTTTCTTGACATATTTTGGCAAGTTCCTTAACTTCCAGCTTTCTTCACTATTTGTGAAAAAAGGTGAATCTTTACATTTATTTGTTACAGTTACGGACAAATGTTGATTTAAACTAGCTCAGTGTGTTGTGCACTGTTTGTACTCAAACAGTGATGCATATTGGGTAATAACTTTTACAACCTAATATGCAGACAGTCGCATACTGTAGCATAAATCCAATAGGCTAAGTTTCTTCATGATATCCACTGTGATACTGTAGTACCGGTAAGTGCTTTCATCTACAACTGCCGAGGGGAGGAAAAGGCTTATTCAATAGTTACCGTGCATCGCTTACTTAAAAAAACACATACAGTAACTGCCAGTGAAAGATGTTCTCCAATTCTTTCCCCATAACTCCCGTGAGAGGAAAGTGTTGAAGTGGAAAAATGGTGTCCAGCGTTAATGAGCTGGTTGTTCTGCAGTGCATCCATGCTTGAGTCCTTCGAGATTCAGGAAAAACAAAAGAAAAGCTGCAGTTTTTTTTTCTCTCGAGGAAAAAAAATCTCTCTTTGTATCTAATGAAATCAATAGACGCAGTAGATGATTCTGGAATGTTTCTCGCTGTTTCCAAGTCACACTGAAGGCTTAAAAATACTACCCACCGCCACCTCTTTGCTTGGCACTCTGAATTGAAAGAGATGGATTGTGGGTAATGCTGTGCGATTCTGATGTTAGCTGGCCGAACTGACTCTCTCTCTCTCTTTCTCTCTCTCTCTCTCACTTTCCCCCTGTTTCTGGAAGCAGCTGCCCCCTGCATCAAAGCCATCAGCCCCAGCGAGGGATGGACAACAGGGGGCGCCACCGTCATCATCATCGGGGACAACTTCTTTGATGGGCTGCAGGTCATCTTCGGCACCATGCTGGTGTGGAGCGAGGTCAGTTCCCTCCCTTGATGCCTCTTTGTCCTGTAAGAGCCAAAATGGCGTTGGTTCACCCTCTTTGTCCTTGTAAGAGCCGAAATGGTGTTGATTCACCAACTCAATCCTTATAAGAGCCCTAATGGCGTTGGTTCACCCTCTCTGTCCTTGAAAGAGCCGAAATGGTGTCTATTCACCAACTCTGTCTTTATAAGAGCCGTAATGGTGCTGGCTCACCCTCTCTATCCTTGAAAGAGCTGTAATGGCATTGGTTCAGCCACCGTGGCCATGTCAGAGCCATAATGGCGTCCATTCACCTTCTCTGTCCTTGTAAGAGTCATAATGGCGTCCATTCACCTTCTCTGTCCTTGTCAGAGCTGTAATGGAATGTTCATCCATTCCTTTTTCAAACCAGGTTTTATGCATACTCTACTCTATTTTTTTAGCCCATTCTGAGTGGCCATTCATAGGCCTGTCTCATCGTTGTAATGGCCTCTCTGTTTGGGAGAGCCTGTTCAAACATGTATGCCCTCAGGACTGTGGGCTGCCAGTTGCCGCTTTTTCTCGGTCCACCAGCAGAGCTGCACTGTCCCGGCCTCAGGCAGACTGCAGGGGTCTGAAACTCGGCAAACGATTAGCCCCGGGGCAAACCAGGCCAACCAAAATCCTCCCTTCTTTGCCACGGCCAACCGCCCGTCGCCCTGAGGGGTTCCTGGACATGGTCTGCACCGCCAAGGTCACGATTATATTTAGAATAATTTGGGGTGCGTCTCAGTACGAACGGGCTTTTACGGGACAACGTGCCACCCAGAAGCAATTTGCCATTTTGGAGAATGAAAGAAATGTTACTGACATGGACCTTTTTCACTGAGCCTGCCCTGGCTAAGGTAACCCTGGTCCTCGTGACCAGTCCGGGTTTCAGCCAATCTGCAGTCGGGACACAGAAAGAGAAGCCAATGGGAACGGCTCATAGCAACGCCCTTCCATTACTAGCCGCTGACCAATAAGCGATCAAGCAATAAGCGTTACTGTTCAACACTGCAGCTAGTCTGCATGAGTTGTACTGAGCGATCAGATAAGGGATAAGTACTTTTTGTTCCATTTGGTACTTTTTTCTTTCAGTACAAGGTGCTATCCAGCCTTGCGTTTCCTAGACCTGCAGCATGTGCTCCTGCTTTCTGCGAAGTGTTTTCTTCTCCTTGGGAAACTGGGTTAGTGATCAATTCAGGCGCTCCAGCATTAAAGGGGCGGGTCTATAAAAAGCCCCTCGTTTGTCACGCGCCGTTGTTTTTATTTATTTATTATTTTTTTCTGGAGAGGTGAAAGGAGCAGATTCAGAGGTACGAAAGCCGGGAGATAACCGCGCGGTAAGGCCGCGGTTTTGGGCGCTTGGGAACCGCAGCCAGCCCGCCCGCTCGCTCGCTTTGGAACGAGCGTTTTTTGCGGAGGTAGACACGGCTCTTGTCTCTCTCTCTCTCTCTCTCTCTCTCTCTCTCTCTCTCTCTCTCTCTCTCTCTCTCTTTTTAGCTCCGCGTTCCATCTGCACAGCTTAGCGGAACAGGTCTGTTCTCACTTCCTGTTTTTGATGGCATTTTAATATGGTGGTGGGAAATAGGGTTGTTGAACATGCCTGGTGTCCAATGGAGACATGAATGCACATATAAATGTGTCTACACATGCATAAATACACACACACACGCACACACACACATGTACTCATGCACGCACTCACGCATGCACGCACTCACACACACACACACACAAACATACGCACACATATACATTTAGATATATATATGCTTCTACCTAATATCCTCCCATGTAGCAACTCTTTGTTGGGGCTGTAGGGCTGAGGTAGACCCACATCTTGGACCAATTTACCGAGGCCATGCCCCCCCATTGCGACACCCCGTAGCTGTTCCTGTGACCCCTGGCCTTGCCCCCCCCCCCCCCCCCCATCATCCCCATCAGCACTGGGGCCACCCACCCATCATATCCCATCTAACCTTTCCCCAGCTGCTCAGCCCATGGGGGCAAACACTGTGATTTCAGGGCTGATATTCCTTAGAAACCCAGTCAGTACTTGTTCACTCTCTCAGCTCAACCCCTTTCCTTCCCCTCCCTACCGCAATGGGCTATAATGAAGGAGAAAAAAAAGAGGGGGGGGGCATTGTCATCATCATCTCTCCTGCCATTCTAATGGACTGATCCGATCTCAGTGGACCAAAATAAGCACAATGAAGTACTCTAAAATAATAATTTACGCAGTTTATTTTTAGTTGTCAATTACACACCATGTTGGCATGGTGAGCAGATGAGGTGTGACTGCACACATGGTTGACATTATGTTGTTTTGTGTGTCTGTGGGTGTGTGTTCATGTTTTTTCCCTGGCTGCTTTATTTCATTGTTTGTATGTGGCCATTAATTCAAATAATTGCCGGGGTCATTATTTTACATTAGTTTGAGAAACATCTGTTATTTTTGTGGTTTGTTATTTTTTTGTTCCCCCTCCGAATCAACATTTGTAAAACAGTTGAAGGTCAGGAGGTAATGGATTAATCTGAAATGGGCTGTGGGGTGGGGGGGTTAGGGGGATGGGGGGGGGGGGGGGTAGAGGGTTGGAGATCTGTACCAGAGCCTAATTATTCCTCCTGGGGCACATTTGTCCAAAGTGGCCCTATTTACAGACACTTAGTACTGGAGTTAGTTTTAGAACTCTGGAGGCACCACTTCTCCTCTCTTGGGCCTGCAAAAATACTGGGGTCGGGTAGTATGGGGGGGAGGGGGGGGCTGGGATGAAACTAAAGTTCAGGGGGTGTAGAGAGTGGGGGCTCTGTTTGTCCATACAGAGCCATGGGGGTCGGGTGCCCAAATTGGTCAAGTCACTCTCTGCTCTCCCTGAAGGAGCCAGGGGCATTCTGGGTGCTTTGTTTGACTGTTGGATTCAAGCATCCTGATTGGTGAGAATGCTGGTTCCTGCCAGTTCTTGCCAGTCAGTGCCAGTATGTGCAGGATCATAGCCATGGGTCTATTAATAATCTTTCAGCAGGTACGCAGCTTGTACAGTATCTACCAGCATAGTCATTATTACTTATATTACTTTTACAAGTACTTAATACTAGTCAACTTTTAATTTGTGAGGGCAATGTACATGTTGTGGCTTGTCATGTGAAAGGCTAAAGGCTTTTAAGATATTGTTAAGAATGTCTTGTCTTGGTGACTGTAGCTGAAATTTCATGCATGCAAGAGTTTATTTAGAAGAACGCGACATATTTAAATGCTGTTATTCAATGCTGTGGGAGTTTTGTTAACAAGGCTGCTGAGCTGTAGCCTGTAGCCAGTGAAACGGTGTGTGTGTGTGTGTGTGTTTGGGGAGGGGAGGGAAGGTTCTGCTACCCCCCTCTCGCGCCCCACACTCATTGGCCTCCTTTTCCGCCTGGCTGTTTATTTTCGGCCTCCTTGACGGAGTGGTCGGCGGCCATCTTGAAGTGAAGTGTTTGTTTATGGTGGTGGAGAGTGGCTCAGAAGGGGGGACCTCTGTGACTGACAGGGACATAGAGATGGACGCTCTATAGGTTCCTCTCTCTCGCGTCTCAAAAGCACTGACCCCTGTTTCCTGTACGAAAGCATCTGCTGCTGAGTCAAAGCTCGGGCTGTGGTGTTAAATCATGATTCATGGGGTTAATTCATGATCCATGACCCCCACCCTCCCCTCCCCTTTTCTGTTCTAATCTGCTGGTGCTCACTCGCGGTTCGTCAATTGCTTGCTGGTTTAATTTTACCTTCACGTGTTTCTTTGGTTTATTTTGTTCTCTTTTTATTCTGTTGTTCTGGAAAGCACTTTGAGCACCATGTTCTGAAAAGCGCGATATAAATAAAGTTATTATTATTGTATTTATTCTGACGCTACTAGCTGTCCGCTAAAAGCCATGGGATCACCTGTTGCTTCTTAAACAATGTCCTGTTGTCTCTCTTCCCCTCCCCCCTTTCCCAAACAGCTCATCACCCCCCACGCAATCAGAGTGCAGACCCCACCCCGACACATCCCGGGCGTGGTCGAGGTCACCCTGTCCTACAAGTCCAAGCAGTTCTGCAAAGGAACGCCTGGCCGCTTCATCTACACAGGTGTGTACCATAGTCTTCCTCACCCTCACTCACAGTCACACTGGTGATTTACATGTCAGCTGCCTTCATCTACACAGGTGTGTACCGTAGTCTTCCTCACTCTCACTCACAGTCACACTGGTGATTTACACGCCAGCCGCCTTCATCTACACAGGTGTGTACCGTAGTCTTCCTCACTCTCACTCACAGTCAGACACTGGTGATTTACACACTGGCCCACTTCATCTACACAGGTGTGTACCATAGTCTTCCTCACCCTCACTCACTCGTGATTTACACGCCAGGCATCTTCATCTACACAGTTGTGCACCATAGTCTTCCTCACTCTCACTCACAGTCACACACTGGTGATTTACATGCCAGGCATCTTCATCTAAACAGGTGTGTACTGTAGTCTTCCTCTCTTAATTCACTGCATTAGACTGGTGCTTTCCAGAGTCTTCATCACCCACACTTATAGACAAACAGTGGTGATTTCCAGAGGTGGAAAATCCAGGTTCAGAAAGTAAAAGTATTTTGTTGCAATCTCTAATTGACAATTAAAATAAACATCTTAAATTGTTCCGATCAGCGCAATTCTTCAGCCAGGAGGTAGAACTAATTAGTGAAATGAGCAGTCTGAGTTCATGGGTAGAAGAATCACATGGCTGGACTTTTACTTTCTGACCCCTGGACTTTCCAGCGCTGGTGATTTACACACTAATGCAATTCATTTTGATCACATGACATACAGTAGGTGAATTACATGTCAGGACTTGGTGTATAATTTGGTGGCGAGAACCGAAAGCTGCAAATGAATGAAATGAGTCCAGATATCCAAAGCCATAATTTGAGTTTGTCTCGGTGCTCCATAAAAGGAACGGTATAGATCAGTAGAAAGGAAAACAATTACAGCCTGAGGAAAAAAAGAGAAAAGAAAATGTGACTTGTTGCTCTCACGTTGACGCTGAAGCAGAGCGAATGACAAACATCTTTTTGTCGCCAGCATCCTTCACGCGGTAATTGTTTTCTGTTGTACGCTGAAATTCCGCTAACACAAGCCATCCATCACACCGTTGCATAACCGCGGAGCTGCTCGCAGGCTGCGGGCGGCGTCTTTGCGCACGTGTTTATGATCGTCAGATGGATGCGCTACAGGAGTGGAATTCCCCCCCGTTTCCTCTTAGCGGAGGTCAACCTGATTCTCGGCACTTTTACGAGAAGCCACATTACTGTAATGCACGGAGAAAAGGGGCATACAGAATTGATCCATCTTACAGAGAAGCAGCATATCATATTGCACAGAGAGAAGGGGCACACAGAATTGGTCTGTCATATAGAGCAGCAATATACCATAGGGCACAGAGTAAAGGGGCGTATAAAATTGATCTCGTATAGAGAAGCAACATACCATATTGAATTGTGAAAAGGGGCATAAAGAATTGGTCTGTCTTACAAAGAAGCAGCATACCGTATTGCACAGAGAACATGGGAATGTACAATTGATCTGTCTTGCAGAGGAAAGAGGGAAGAGTGGAATGAGGTGCTGAATTTTAAGGAGCGCTGCTTTGTGGTCTGAGGTTAATACGGGACGTCCTGAACTCAGGGGATGCCGTGGAGAGTTAGAATGCAGCCCGTGTATGTGTGGGTCCTCTGTGGACCCTGAACGGAGCCCAAGAACGGGCGTGCAACACGGACTTGGTCACGCCTCATATCTCAGATTAGAATGCATCCCGTGACCTCCTGTGGGATGTTTTGATGACGGACCCTCGTAAAAGGGCTGCAGTTAAACTGAGAACACGATCCAAGCTTTACTGGCTCCCGCTTTGAAGACATTCGCAAACGTGAATCCATCTAAGTGCGCGCATGCAATCGCACGTACTTATCCCAACTCATATGCGCAAATGCGCTTATGCACACATAAACATGCACACAGGCACATGTAGATGTATGCAGGCATGTGTACACATACCCACACACATAAAAACAGTCACACACACATTGCACACATGCATGCATATACACGCACACACACTCATAATAAACTCTCTCACACACACACACTCACACACACAGAACAAGCCTAAGACAACAGTTCTGATAGTCAATGTAGGATGACAGAATATCCTGCTTCACCTGATTGAAAATTATAAGGGCAACCCCAAAGGAGAAATTTTTAATAACTTTAGATCTACATAAATATATTAACATAGCAGCGCACCATCTCGCTCTCTCTCTCTCTCTCTCTCTCACATACTCTCTCTCTCTTTCTCACTCTCAGTGTCTCTCTCTCTCTCTCTCTCTCTCTCCATGCTCACTGATATAAAAGCCCTTTAAAGAACAGAAAGAATATGCCATTCCTTTTGTTCCAGCGTAGAGCCAATGACCCACGGTACCTGTGGTCATAGCAGATACTGTTTCCCCGTTTAATTTGTAAGGAGAAGCAGTGGGCTTAAGGGCCCTTTTCTTCTTATATTATTTTACTATTTCTACCGTGTCTCTCTTTTGTTTGTTTTGTCTGTCTTGTGTGGTATTGTGTGGGATTTCCATGCCAGCTCTTTGTTCAAAGTGTCTTATTCCCCTATACTGTTACCCATTAGTTACAGTGGGAATGACGCCACATAATATAAAGATGGCTCATTTTTCCCCCTTCATTTTATTATTAAAGTGTATTAACGTGAACCGAGTCACAGCAGGCCACGTTCCACAGCAGAGCACAGGAAAACTAAGAACATTTTGTTATTTCGTGAAGCTTTAGCTTTCATTTGTTTAAAGAATTTAGTGGTTTAGTTTGGCTTCCAGAACCCATCTTGGTGCCATTTGCTGGTGGTAATCAATGAAAGTGACATCATGCACGCCTTTTGTTCTTCAAAGCTATGACGTCACAGGCTCCTCATCATGTGATGCTGGTGTAATAGACGTGTAATAAGCTTAAGGGGGCGTGGCTTCAGCAGGTGACTCCTGGAAGCTCTGGCAGGAATCGAAAGTTTGTCTTGTTTGTCGAGCACCCCTGTTGGCTCGATTGTGGGGGGCGCAGGTCAGGAAAGGTGGCCCAAACAATGCCCATGCACCCTCAGTGCCCTCTGGGACAGGAGACAGGCAGTCGGAGGTCCCTTCCAGGTCCGCCCACATTAGCGCAGACATGGGCACCATTTTGGTGTTGGGTTACTCCCACCTCAAACCGCAGGCTCCGCCCCCTCCTTTCTTGCGGGGGCAACATAGTTCAGGTAAGAGCGGTTGCCTGGCAGTCGGAGGGTTGCCGATTCGATCCCCCGCCCTGGGGCGTGTCGAAGTGTCCCTGAGCAAGACACCTAACCTTTAATTGCTCCTCATTCATAAAAAATGGTTGCAGACTAAATTCCATCTTAAATGGGGGAAAAAATTACAATGTACACAATTCATTTCAAGCATAATATGTGAACTTTTGTCCACCTTCACTGTGACACAGCGTTGTCCGTTGGAATATGGAAGAATTATCATTGATGATCATCTGCTGCGACCATCCATTGACAAACTCTGCTTTAAAATATGCAGAATATTCCTTGAGTGCTGGTTGGGTTTTGTGTCGAGGGGAGGGACACAGGGAGGTCTGTCTCCTGCGGAAACCTGCCTGCGATGGCTTAATTTTCTCTGGCCTTCTGATTAATTGATGGACAGTAATGCAAGTGCGTCTGTCCCGTTGTACTCCTACAAAGACACAGGATAAAAGACAGGGAATGACAGCTACTTTCTGACTTTGAGCTTTCTGTCTGTAGGGTTTTTTTATTTATTTAAAATAATGACTTAGACGGAGGTAGTGGGGCCTAACTCGATTAGGCAGAACATTCCGGAATGTTTCTGTCCTTTGCAGCAAAAATCTGCATCAGCCCCCATCTCAACTGCGCACGCATTGCATCTCTGAAGGATTTGGAAAGGGTAAGATACGTGCTGAGATTTGATTCCTGCGATCTGATTGGTTCTGACATGTTCTAGTGAGATCAGCCTGGCCAGGCTCTTAGTGCTTGTATGGCTATGAGTCTGACCTTTGACCTTAGCATCGCCCTTGAGTTTAATTCTGTAGTGGTTGTAACACAATAAAGTTGAATGCCTGTTTAACTGATTGTCATATTGTTTTTTCTTGATTGAGTACATTTTAGTGCAGAAATAATAGGACTCAGTAAAGGATATTCACGTTACAAAAAAAAGAATGTATGTATGGATAGCTGCTATACAATTTTTATGCTTTTTTTGATAAGGTTTATAAGTAATGGTTTATTTTGCTTGCCAGGTTTTCAAATAAACCCCTCTGCAGGATTTATGGATAAAAATAAGATTGTAAGGTATTGATCCCTGGTTGGTGTGGGCTGGAAAAAATAACTCATCTGTAATACGCAGAAAAGAGAAAAAAAAATGAAGCAATAATTCAGGGCTATTGAGCGCCATGTAGCTGAGTGCATCGATCCCGATCCGCTGCATATGAGATCACAGCCCAAGAAACACGGGCTCGTGGAAAAGAAAACAAGGAACAAAAGAAGAAGGAGAGAAAGAAGGGAGGAGAGAACTGCATTCCTCCCGGACTGTGGGCCCGTCCGGCGCCGGTTGTGAAATGCTCAGGCTCAGAACCGCGTGGGTTCAGCGGGTGCCGCGTTGGGCTTTGCCAGGCCTGAACCTCACCGCGACCTCTGGGCCTGGCCAGTCCCCCCCCCCCCTCCCCAATCTCCCCCCACCCCATCCTCGTGATCGGGTTTCGCGGTGCCGGGAAGAGAGCCGCGAAAAAAAAAACCGAGTGAGGGGGTGGGTGGCCGCAAAAGATGACCCCCCCCCCCCCCCCCCCCCGCGGCAAGGATCCGGAACTGCTTTTCTGTTTCTGGGGCCTCCTGCCGCTGCTCTCTCTGTTTCTCTCTGTTTGAAAGAGAAGAACAAAAAATAGTATTCTAGAATTTTCTATTTTTTTTTACATTTATTTAAAAAATTCACCGTAGAGCCTAATTCGGTTTTTACAGAATTTATTTCTTTGTTGTTGGTTTTTTTTTTCTCCGGGCGCATCCTTGATGCTTGTGGGCTTCATGGCCGTCATGTTTTTTTGTTTTTCTGTAGCTGTCCTGCATTATTTTTGGGTATGCTGCCTCTCTCTATGTGTGTAGCGCTTCGCTGTGACTTGTTGGATGAATTTGGGGGAGAACACTGTTCCATTGCCCCACAGCCACCCCCCCCCCCCCCACCACCGCCCCCCCCCCCCCCCCCATCTCCCTTCGGTGTCATTATTGGGAAATATGAAGAGCCCCGGACCAGGCTTCATGAAATTTCAATGAGCATTGATCCCTGTGATTGCAAGGAATCCTTCAAATAGTGTTTGCAGGGGGAGGCAGGGGAAAAAACCTGCTCATTTATTTATCGCTGCTGAGTTTCTAATCCTTTTCTTCTTCTTAGACATTTTTTATTGTCCCATTGTAGAAGGCTGGGGGGTGGTGGGGGGCATCATTTCCACAAATTCTGTGTTTAGTGATTTCGAATAACAGATTCGTAGTGTCAGGAGGTGGGAGTGCTCATCCTATAGCCCGTAAAAACATGTTGGACTATCGGCCTTGCTGCAACAAAAATGATCCTAAACCTTTGGAAAGGTTGTAGGTTAGCAATGGTTTTTTTCTCACAACATGATGCTAAGGCTGTATTTCACATGGCCTTTCGGTCTCTTCCAGAATATCACTTTGAAAGATAAACCAACCGTGTTTCAAAACGACGCTTAGTGAACAAAAAATAAAAGTATATAAAATCTCCCCCACACTATCCTCACAGCTATTTTTGTCTTAAAACAAAGGCATTAATACAGTCCAGAGAGACCCATTAAAGCACACTTCAGTCCTAAATTAACGAGAGGACAACGGTGAAACAGTTACGAACACAAATCTGGCCCACTATAAATACACACCCAGCCGTGTGGTTTGGACCGTTCCACATTTGGAGAAAATATGGTGGCGAGGGTTGCACATATGGGGCATCCTGCCAAGTCTCACTTCTCCTTTTTTTTCTTTCTTTTTTTGCTAGCCGCACATTTATGTGTTTATGTATTCATATTTTTTATGATATCTACATGTGCATATTGACAAGGGGGGTTTCAGCTTTCTAAATTAAAACAGTCTGTTGTGTCTTGGTATTGCATGAGAGAGAAGGGAATTTGGTACAGTTTGTCTGTTTTGTGCTCTCTCTCTCTCTCTCTCTCTCTCTATATATATATATATATATATATATATATATATATATACACTGTATATACATATACATATGTGTGTGTCTGTGTGTGTAATTATTGTAATTAGTATTAATATTAGGGTCAGACGTAGTAGCGGCATTAGTAGTAGTAGTAATCGGTTTTTTTTCTTTCTGTGGGCTAAATGTACACAGAATTACTAATTATATCCATGTCGCGAAGGTTCTGTGGTTATTTTAGTGTAATTGCTTATACGGCAGGAGCAGTGTATGTGAATAATGCTTGTGCGTAATGTGAGCGTTTGAATGGCTGTCTGATTATCCATAATGACAGCTCAGCCAGACAGCCGTATTAGCATGCAGGGCAGTCAGCGTGTTTACACAGCAGAGCGAGGCTCTAAACAGGGCCCCCCCATAACCACCATCC
>CM045891.1:36243971-36278971 GCA_025169545.1 Anguilla japonica
CTCCATTAGCTCACATTAACCTCCAATTTACAGCATCAGCAGTGTGCACTGGGAACGGGGCCAGCTACTGTCATCCTCACACACACACACACATTACAGGCATTACATACACAAGCATATGCACACATACACGTGTACATACACTCACACACGCATACACACACACGCATATGCACACATACACGCGTACATACACACACACACACACACACATACACACACAAGCATATGCACACATACACTCACACACACACACACATACACACACAAGCATATGCACACATACACGCATACATACACTCACACACGCATACACACACGCATATGCACACATACACGCGTACATACACACACACACACATACACACACACACACACACGCATATGCACACATACACGCATACATACACTCACACACGCATACACACACACGCATATGCACACATACACGCGTACATACACACAACGTGCATACACACGCATAAACACACGCACACACACTTACGCACACACACACGCACATGCGCACACACAAATGCACACACACATGCATACACGCACGCACACAGACACAAAGAAAACCACATACAGATACGGACACACATGACACACCCAGAGACACACACCCATACACACACCCACACACACACATCACTGAAACACAGAGACACACACACACACACATACATACACACACTCACACTCACACTCACACTCACTAAGTCTCCGAACCCATGGCAATTAGCCGCTTGTCTTAATTCACTGTCGCGTGACATGAAGGATTTCACTGCTCTGTGTGTGTTAGCACGCTCGCTAATAACCAGCCTTGTTTGTGGCTGTAATGTATGTGTCGGCTGACGGGGGAAACTGAGAAAAGGACCGCTTGGAATGAAAGTGTCTTTATTTACAGTGTTATAATTAAAGGTGGGGGGGGGGGGGGGTGTGACCCCCACCTAACCCCCTCAGCACCCAAAGAAATGATTTCATGCGGGTGATGTCACCACTGACAGCACTGAGTGGGTCTTCCAGGAAGACGCCGGGTTTTTTGCACGCGATACATCCCCTCTGACTTATCCCTGCCGCCTGGGATACCTACCTGGGGTTACCCTGGTAACCGCAACACCCCACCCCCGCCCCTCATCATTGTAGCTCATGCAGTGAGCAATACCCTTTGACTGAGGGACTGTCCCATAATGCACCGCATGTGCTCCGCTCTATGACGGTGTGAGAGACCCACAATGCACTGCAGGTGCTTGTGGCCATGCTCATATCCCATAATGCTCCTTGTCGCCTCACGCTCTTATTTGTTTTGGAAACCCCACCCCAGCAGCCCATAGCGGCTTCACCCTCTCTGCTCCAACAGTTATGCTGATGGACAGCAGGGAGCGCATGCAGCACCATCTGGGGAATTTGTGCTGGCCGGGTTGCCAGGTTGAAATAAAAGCCTATTAAACCTGACAACCCGACAGACACTCCATTCGTACACAGTGTCACCAGAAGCCTTCAGTTTGGGTTTCCCGTCACCAGTGTTTAACTGTTTTCAGTGGTCGTCAAAGTCCCCCCCCCCCCCATCCCCCCGTCCCCCAAGGGCAATCGTCAACAGCAGGCTGTGTTTTTTACTGAGAAATAGGAAGACAAATACTCAACTGTCTCACGCCAGGTGTCCCAGAGGAAGTGTGGTCATGTGTGTATCTGTGGTAGCTGTCTGTGTGTGTCCATGTGTGCACATGTTGGTGTGAGTGTGCATGTGTGTTCACATTTGTGTGTGTGTGAGGGGGGGGGGGTGGGACCAAGTGCTTATGTGTGTGTTTGTGTGTTGATGGTGGAGGTGCAAAGGTCAGGGGGTGAGGGAGGAGGTGGTGTCTTGTTTTTTCTGGTACCTTGTTAGTTAATTCCTAATGTGAGGACAGGTATGCTGACTCTTGCAGCCCAAACCAAAAAAGCCGTAAAAATATAAAGATGAAAAAGTTCACAAAACACTGAGCTAGCAGCTGTGACATCCTGTACAGGCAACGCAGGCTTTCACATTTCAGCTGTGATGTCCTTTCCACCTTGGTTATTACGAGTCAATAAGGTGCCGTCCCTCCTCGAGTCTGCAGCCCTCAAAGGGTTAATTCAGCGGCCACCCCCTACCCCTCCCCCAGCCCCAGCTCCGACCCCCCCCCCCCCCCACCCAGGTCCCCCCCAGGGCAGAGCTGAAGCCCAGGTTATCCATCACCACGAGGGCCGCTGTCCGGAGTCGCCTTCTCACAGGTTAGCGGATCGAAGCCGCCGCCGCTCCCACTGCATTATTGTTCGCCTGGCGGTAATTGAGTCGCGGGAAAGGGAGGGCCGGGGGGGGGGATGGGGGGGGTGGGGGGCCGGGGGGGGGGATGGGGGGGGTGGGGGGGTGTGCGCGGGAGTCGGGAGCGACGGAGAGAAGGAAGAGAGAAGCGGGAGGACTCGTGGGGGGAGATGAAGAGAGGCCGTTTCTTTCTCCGTGCACGTGACATCACCGTGAGACACGGCGTTGGCGGGTGTTCAGCTGGTCAGGATTGACCGGCGGAAGCATCCTTTGTCTCAGCTCTTGTTTGTTTATTTATTTATTTATTTATTTGACTTTCGTTTCTTTCTTCTCAGTAGTACTCCCCCCCCCCCAACCTGCCCACCCAGCTGCCATCCTGTCCAATATTAACAGCATCCCGTTTCTGACCTGATTGTTCATTTCGACTCTATTGATCCCCCCCCCCCCACCCCCTTACAGGCTCCCTTATTTGAGGCAATAACTGTTTGTTGACGCCACTTCTCTCAAATGCTGGGCTCAACTGCAGAGCAAGGGGGGGTTGGAGAGGCAGAGGGCGAAGTGGGGCTGGGGGAGGGGTTGGGTGGGAAGAGGCGGATGGGGGGGGAGGGCGTTCTCAGATTGCTTGGACAAAGGACCACTGCTCTTCCTTAATTTAATCCAATCATTCAAGCATTCATGCATTCACACTATAAACATTTTCCAAGCCCCCCCCCATCACCCCCCACCACCCAACTCAGTGTATTTTGTTGAAAAGTGTTAACAGAATTTTATTTGTTCATCTTCTTTGTGCAGTTCAGTTTAAAAAGCACACGAGAAGCACCCCTGGTGTGAGCAGGCCTCAGTAAGATAGTGTGCGGTTATCTTGCGCCCAGAAACACAATCGTATATCACACAGACCGGCAGACGGACGAAGCCGCGGTCACGTGGTCACGTGGTCAGGTGGTCGGAGAGACAGACCGGTGGGAACAGACGGTGTAGCGGCCCGTGTGAGGGGATTATCTTAAAGCCTGGCTGCTGACTGTTCAGTGAACATCGGCTCTCTTATGGAGGGAGAGAGGGAGCGTCCGAGCTCTCGTCCGTCCGGCTCGGGAGGGTTTCTCGTCCGTCTGGCTCGGGCGGGTTCCGAGCTCTCGTCCGTCTGGCTCGGGAGGGTTCCGAGCTCTCGTCCATCCGGCTCGGGCAGGTTCTGAGCGGTCAATCTGTGGTCCTTTGCTCAGCTCCCCTTTTCCCCAGTTTTTTTTTTTTTTTTTTTTTGCTGTTTGTTTATGTTGTTCCCCCGCTCGTTTTTTTTACGAGCACACCGAGGAGACCTCTGGGTTCTAGGTTGCCGTGGATACGAGATCAACAGAGTGGCGCTGACCCCCATTGCGTGAACAAAGGACAATAACAACAAAGGATAATGATTCAGCGCTCGGATTAGTCTGAGCCAAATATCACAAAGTTCCTTCAGAGCCGGGCAGCCCAACCCTGTTCCTAGAGATCTGCAGTCCTGTATGTTCTCACTCCAACCCTAACAAAGCTCACCTCATTCAACAGCTAGAGACCTGCATTGAGCTGCTGATCAGTAGAGTCAGGTGTGCTAATTAGGGTTGAAATGAAAACCTACAGGACAGCAGATCTCCAGAATTTGACTGCTGTGTATTAGAGGGACTGTAAGGAAGGGTTAAAGCAGCTACATCATCAAAAGACCATCCTGAAAATAATATGGACACCAATGTAAACATGAGTACATAAGAAATGTTCAATCCGGGAAGAGTTGTCCTCTTCCAGCACAGTACAGGCACAGGACAACCACATTATCAGATGGGCCACAGTGAAAACATGCACACACGTACACGTCAGCATGAAGTAGTTAATCGCAAGGAAATACAATTTTTGGTCTAGAACTGCCGCTTTGCTACTTCTTGTTTACTGTGATTTGTGTTTGTAAAGAAAGCAGGAGCAAGTTGAGACTGGGAGGGGGTGCGTTTGTCCCCCTGTAGCCTATAGACAGACTGTGACGTGCTAGGGGTGCTATTGACTGCCTGACAGTAACCTTTGCATGCGCGGGATGATGTATGAATTATGCAGAGAGAGGACGTTGGAGAAAGAGCACAGTGACTGATGGGTATGACCGAGCCAAGGGTGGGGGAGGGGCCGCAGGGGGTGGGGTTGGGGTTGGGGTTGTGGAAAGGGACCAGCCCTTCTGGTGAAAATTCATCCATTGTTTTACATGGAAGGAAGCAGTAACTTCTGAAAAAAAATTATAGAGGAGCACCTTGTGCTTTTCTAGACAAGCAGCTGGAGTCTTAAAAAATAGTGCATTAAATTGCTACTTGACTCATTGGTTATTTTACAGCAGGTAACCAGCAAACTCAAGGAGAAGGGTTATTTGCATGAAGAGCCATCAAAGCTAGGGTTAGAACTGCTTGGTATTATATGATTGTTGTACCTAGCTACAACCCAACATCTGTGTTAGTGTGCATGTGTGTGTGGCAGCGTGTGTGTGTGTGCATGTGTTTATGTGTGTATGTGTGTCTGTGTGCGTGAGTGCGTGTGTGTGTGTGCGCGTGTGTGTGTGTGTCTGTGTGTGTGTGTGTGTGTGTGTGTGTGCGAGTGTGTGTGTGTGTGTGTGTGTGTGTGCATGTGTTTATGTGTGTGTGTGTGTGTGTCTGTGTGCGTGCGTGCGTGCGTGCGTGTGTGTCTGTGTGTGTGTGTGTGTGTCTGTGTGTGTGTGTGTGTGTGTGTGCATGTGCGTGTGTGTGTGTCTGTGTGCGTGCGTGCGTGTGTGTGTGTGTGTGTGTGTGCGCGTGTGTGTGCGTGTGTGTGTCTGTGCATGTGCGTGTGTGTGTGTGTGTGTCCGCCCTTCACAGAGGCCCTGTGGGGCGTGGCGGGGGCAGCGCTGTGCTCTGCTAGGCCTGGAGCGTGGAGCGTGGAGCGTGGCCTCTGCCTCCTCACTGCCTGCTGCTGAGAGAAAGCAAGCCTGCTCACCTGAATCCGCCGCTCACGCCTCCTCAAGGGCTTCCCAAGGTGCGCTAAAAACAGACGCGATGTTAGCGCTCTCATCGCTAACGGCGTCTGAGCGCAACGGCCGCTTCGCGCATGTGGGTCAAAGCGTGTGATTCGCACAGAACATTAACCAATACATGCTCAGCGATTTTGAGTGCCAGCGAAACAGACTTCACTTAAGACAGCACCAGAAAGGGTGCATTATGAGGAATCGGATATAACTGATACAGTACAAATGCTAATCTGCGCTCTGGCTAATCTAATGGAGACGGCTAACGATATCCTGACAACAGGAAGCAAATTAATGAGAATTATAAGCTGATATCCGTCACTTGTGGTCCTGATGTCTTGATGCAGGCCTTATTATTGTATATGCGTGTGCGTGCATGGCGTGCGTGTGTGTATAGACATGTCTATTTCAATCGAGTACCTATGATTTTCTGTATTTGCTATAAATGTACACTGTTAGCAGGGTTTAAAAGCCTCATTTCCAGGGGCCATGCTGGGATGACTCTAGCAGTGAGCAAGGTTCAGGTCATCACACCACATTCCCGGTAATTCTGAGATTTTGTTCGATTTCTCGGACCGGTTAAGTCACCGTGTCATCGATCTGAGGGGAGTTCAGTTCCCACCACCGCTACCGTCATTCTCGCATCGACGGTGATGTCAGCATCCCAGTGTTCCGCCTACAGTGATGTCATAATAGCTGAGTGGGAGAGGTGAGATCAGAGTCGTGCATGTGCAGCGACTTCCCACGGAATGCGGAGGCAAGCTGGAACAGCGCACGTCAAATTAACAGAGACCGTTTGAATACTGAATAAATGAATAACACAGCCCCTAATTTACAGTGCGTGAACCCCCTGAATAGTTTTACTGTGGTGCTGTAGTGCGATTCAGCAGGACAAGTGTGTACTTTGAGGATATCCTCTCACGTGTGATTGCTCTCTGTAGATTATGTCTCTTCTGCCTCATAGCAAAAATCACGCCCATAAACTAATCGTGACATCACCAAGGCCCGGTATCTGACTTACACTGCAGTGAATCCAGCAGGCAGAAGTACTTGCTTTTGTCTGTTGTGCAGTATGTGAAGGATGGGCGAGGTGCCTGAAGGGGCGGAGATTGCATGTGTCAATCAGCTGTGTGGGCGGGGCATGTAGGAACCACATGGTCAAAGGGGCGTGTCGTTAATGAAACAGAAGGAGACGAAGGTCAGGGGTGTACCGAAGTGTTAGGGCTGGAAGTATGACATCATCGTTTTAGAAGGACAACTCTGACCTCCGCTTATGTTATGGCTGTAATAGAACATCAGGAGATGATAAAATTGCAAATGAACTGCGAGCGAGGATTGATTTTTCATGTTTTTACAAGCCTGGCTTCCTTGTAAAATGTGCCGGGCCTGTTGCACTCCCCATCCACAGATTGACAATGAGCAGTTTTATTTTTTTCTTAGCTTCTCCTGCAGTTATGTACACGTATTTATATCGCTGCACTCATTTCCACACAGTCAAGGCCACAGCTGCAGTGGACAGAGATGGTTTCTGTATTCAACTATTCACGTTACTTGTGTGCATTGATGAGCCAAAAGAGAAAACCCGGCCGTCTGAATCCTTAACCGGAGAGGTTGAGATGAGGACAGAGAGGTAGTTTACTGTCAGAGCAGAGGCTTCTGGGAGTCGGCAGGCGGGATGCAGACGTCTGAACGTTGGGAGCCGTCGTCCGATTAATGAAGCGCCTGACCGGTAGCCGCCCCGGCTGGCTCATCCCCGGATCGAGTTTCCTTCCTGTCCGTCGTTACGGTAACTGCCGTTTGTTTTTTACGGTAACTGGTAACCGGTCCCGCGCCGGAGAAACAGGCTCCTGTTACGGGGCTCTGGAACCCGGGCCTAATGTCATTTACTCGCTCGTCTGGGAAGGCTCTGCAGAGCCGGCCCGCTAATGTGATCTCAGGGCTCTGTGTGGTGGGCCGTCACCAAGGAGACGGGTAGGTATGGAGAGAAGGGTCTGCGATGGCTGGTGGAATTGGCAGGAAACATAGAGATGGGAATAGGTGGATGCTCCTGCATGTCTGTTTACTGATATACAGAAGTGGGTTTGTGGGGGGGGGGGGGGGGGGGAGTGGGGGGGGTTGGGGTTGAATGCTGAGATTCAGGCTGTCAACCCCCCCCCACAAGAAAAAAAAAAACAACATCCATAATTTCCTCAGACGGAGGTCCTCCTAGAAGGGTGCGGCCAGGATATTCGGGAGCAGACAAACAAAACCCCCCCCCGCCACCCCCCCACCCCAAACCTTCTCCAAACCCCCCACCACCATGAGCTCAGCTGCCCACCCCCGGTCTCGCTGGCCTGGCGGCACTGAGAGCTTGATTTCTCCCCTGGACAGCGGTGCTAACGGGAGGTTAGCGCGCCGGCGGCTCTGAGAGCTTGATTTCTCCCCTGGACAGCGGTGCTAACGGGAGGTTAGCGCGCCGGCGGCTCTGAGAGCTTGATTTCTCCCCTGGACAGCGGTGCTAACGGGAGGTTAGCGCGCTGGCGGCTCTGAGAGCTTGATTTCTCCCCTGGACAGCGGCGCTAACGGGAGGTTAGCGCGCTGGCGGCTCTGAGAGCTTGATTTCTCCCCTGGACAGCGGTGCTAACGGGAGGTTAGCGCGCCGACGGCTCTGAGAGCTTGATTTCTCCCCTGGACAGCGGTGCTAACGGGAGGTTAGCGCGCCGGCGGCTCTGAGAGTTTGATTTCTCCCCTGGACAGCGGTGCTAACGGGAGGTTAGCGCGCCGGCGGCTCTGAGAGTTTGATTTCTCCCCTAGACAGCGGTGCTAACGGGAGGTTAGCGCGCTGGCGGCTCTGAGAGCTTGATTTCTCCCATGGACAGCGGTGCTAACGGGAGGTTAGCGCGCCGGCGGCTCTGAGAGTTTGATTTCTCCCCTGGACAGTGGTGCTAACGGGAGGTTAGCGCGCTGGCGCCGCTCCCGTTATTGGGTGAATTTAGCACCTTGGACAGCGTGCTGGAAGTCTTTATTGCCTTCCTGACCCGCTCGTCATGCTCGGCGCCGTGGCGTGGGGGGGCGGCGGGGCTCCCAGAGGCTGATTGAATGGCGGTATATTGGGATGGCGGGCGGGCGGGCGAGCACTGCGGGTAGGAGGCCCGGGGCGATTTTCTGCCTCTCGCATCGAGAGCACACTTCCACCGCCCCGGCGCGTTCACTCCGCCAACACCGCCTGTCTGTTTAGAGAGGAGGAGTGAGGAGAGAGAGAGGCTGAGGGAGAAAGAGTGATAGAGAAAGAGTGAGTGAGAAAAAGAGTGAAGAGAGAGCAAGGAGAGTGAGAAAAAGTGGGTTAGAGAGGAAGAGAAAGGCGTACGCAAGCACACACGCGCACACACATACTGACAGTAGTACAGAAACTTTTGGGCACAGTGCAGTGTTAGTGGAAAAAGATTCATGCATTATTCACAAGCATACGGCAGATTCTATTCTAAAATATCTATCTGGGTTTTTGGCCACTGTCTGAACTATTACTCTCTCTGTGTCTCTCTCTCTCTCTCTCTCTCTCTCTCTCTCCCTCTCCCTCTCTCTCTCTCTCTCCACCTTTCTCTCTCACCACGCACACAAACTCTCGCTGTCTCAGTCATTCTGTCTCTGTGTTTCTGAGATAAATCTGATTGGCCGAGGAGATTAACTGATGAGCTGATGGGAAGGCGCTGCAAAGCGTTTCCTGTAAGTGTCTGGTGATGGTTCCTCTCACTTCCTGTCGAGTACAGTGCAGGACTGTGCTGACTCATTGGCCTTATTTGACATGCCCACTTCATCACGGGGGCCTGGATTTGGCCTGGTGGAATGAACGGTTTCATCTACATTGTGCTGTATCTCCAGAGCAGGGCTCTGGGAAGTGGATGTGTACTGTGCATACTGAACACACACATGGGGAATTTATGTAGATTCTGAACTTAAAAGCTTGTCAATCTCCAATATGCTAAAGAATGGTCTTGTGAAGCGCGTCGCGATGACAGCAAAATGATCGTTAACTTTGTCGGGTTTTTTCCACCAGGGGATATAGTTGGAGACTGAAGATGACAGTGGTCTTCTTCAGTCCCACCTATTGCTTTTTTAGTTGTGTGCGTGCGTGCGTGTATATGTGGTGCCTTTTTCTCTTGACCTATACACAACATTGTCACCATATCTATGAATGGTTCTTCATAAAAGCTCCTTTTCCGTAATCCACAGACATAGTCAGAGAGCAAGTGTGTATTGTTTTAAGGCAGCAAATTAATCTCTCTCTCTCTTGCCCTCTTTCTCACTTTCTCTCTCTCTCTCTGCCTCTTTCTTTCTGCCTTCCTCCCCCCCCCCCCTCTCTCAGGAAGTCATTTTGAAGAGGGCAGCAGACCTTGTGGAAGCTCTGTACGGAATGCCTCATAACAACCAGGTGAGACTACCTGCAGGCCTCTACTGCTCAGAGATGACTATGTCCCAGTGCATTTTCATCCCTGCATATTTGTACAACCTTTAAAGAGTTCATTTCTATATATTTCTGTAAAATATTGTTTTATCTGTCCATTATAGAATAGCTCAGATAGATTGATCTAAGCATAAATTGTTTGTTGCATAATGTAGTTAAGGTCAATGTAGTTAAAATGTTATGAATTTCAAATGAAATGCAAAGTGGTGAGTAAATGGTATGTAAGTGCTTTCTGTTGTTCTAACAGTTGTTTTGAATCCGTTGACCCTAAAGCACTTTGCCCTCTTGGTAATACACATTTAAGCAGTTAAGTGTTAAACATTATTTCTCCCTTACCAATTTTACAACAATGAAGGGCAAACTCATTTTACTCATTTACAATTATGTGTAGATAAGTAAAAAATTATATGTTATTACAAATTAAGAACAAAGGGTTTTGTAGCCTCAGTGAATCTGAACCTAAGTCTTCTGTCGGGTTACTGCACCCATCGTGACTTTGTCATGACTGTGACCACCGTCGTGACAGGAGATCATCTTGAAACGGGCGGCGGATATCGCGGAGGCCCTGTACAACGTCCCGCGGAATCACAACCAGCTGGCGGGTTTGGGGAACACCTCGGTCCACGGTGGCATGATGGGGGTCAACTCCTTCTCCGGGCAGCTCGCCGTCAACGTGTCCGAATCCTCGCAGGCTACGAACCAGGGTGAGGCGCTTCGAGACCCCCTCCCGAACCCCCCCCCCCCCCCATTCCCAACCCCTGCACCGGCCCTGCTGTCTAACCAGGTCCACCCCTACTTTCACACGGGCCGGGGAAAAAAGTCAAATCCTTGAGAAAATGCAGAATTTGAAGTGCTCTTGTTAACGCTTTAAGACGTAAGATCACAAATATGTGGTTGGAACGTTCTTAGCTGATCATTCTAATGCTGATGCAACAATTGCTCATCGCTGGTAATTGGAAGCAGTGGAGTTCTAGAACACTGACTCAGAATGTTGAAAAAACATTCCAAAAAACCTGCAGTTGAAAGGGTTAAGAAAAGAAAAACTAAACTCCCTTTGAAGCGTGAGTCAGAATGCCTGTATTCTCATAGATGTGGCTCCACACACCTGCATGACAGCCAGCTGGTCTACCTTTAAGCAAGGCACTTACACCGGAACTGCTAAATGACTACCTGTCAAAATGAGAGGAATCATATCAAAATTAATCTGTCAGGTGTTTGTAAAGGTGCAAGTAAAGGTGCCTCTTACACAGCGAGCACTGTGTAAAAGATATTCATTTATGATTATGCTTTTTTTGAAAAACCCAAAGGTATACCTGTACAGCAATCATATTGGTAAATATTATGTATAATTGAGAATAACGAGAGAGAATAGAAACAATACAGAAAAGAGAGAGAAAGAATATCTGTTCTACTCAGTGTTCCGCATTAGCTGCTGTTGAAGGGGCCTGCACTTTTGCACCTTCATAAAGAACATTCTAGCATACGCAAGCAGATATATGGGCACAGCCAGAGATATGTAATGAAGAGAACAGAGCAGTCACCCCCTTTATGTTAGAGACACATTACCTATTCTGATATTTCTCCGCAGAATCCACCCGCTTTTACAACGACTGGTTTGATCAATTGGCTTATTGTTGGATTCGCAGAAAAGCGGGAAGCCTTTTTGACCAGCTAAGCGAATTTCTTGAAGCAGAACACAAGCGCCGGTCTTGTTGAAGTCTCCTTTCGTATTCCGGCGTACTCCGTTCTGTACGTGTGCCGTCTTTAAACAGTTGTTCGGATTTCCTCCTCTAATTCTTTAGTGCTTTTATAACGATCCCCCTTTCCACAGGGAAGTGATTCTTCTTGTGAACTGATTTTTTTTTGTAAGTTGCAAGCGGCCTCTTATGTTGGGCAGAGCTGCCTTTATAGAGCTTAATGATCGAGTGGTGTCCTAATGTTTCGTCTCAATTGGTGGCGCTAATTCTGTCGGGTTTGACAGTTTCGGGTGTTTCTGACATGTAGCATTCCCTTTCACCTCTTCATCGGTGGCTCTGCTTTCTCTCTCTCTCTCTCTCTCTCTCTCTCTGTCTATCCTTCTCTCCTTCTCTCTCTCTTCTCTCTCTCTCTCCTCCCCTCTTTCTCTCTCTCTCTCTCTCTCTCGCTTTCTCTCCCTCTCTCTCTCTCTCTGTCTATCCTTCTCTCCTTCTCTCTCTCTCTCTCTCTCTCTCTCTCTCTCTCTCTTTCTCTCTCTCCCTCTCTCTCTCTCTCTTCTCTCTCTCTCTCTCTCTCTCTGTCTATCCTTCTCTCTCTTCTCTCTCTCTCTCTCTCTCTCTCTCTCTCTCCCCTTTATTACTTCTGACCTGCAGTGTATCTGCGCTCCTGTAAGCCTGGTTCTCAAGGCCGGGTTTCTGTGGGAAAGCAGTTGTTTAATTAAGCAGTGCTACCCAGCAGATACGGAGCAAAGGCTGCCAGCGAGAGGCTTTTTAAAAGTGGCAATGAAGCAGCTGCTGGCGCTGTCGTCTTTTCCGCTCCTAATTTCGCTTGTAATATTCACCGCTTGTTCCTCTGTGATATCTTCTCTTTTTTGTGGAGGGTCGGGGGTTTTTTTTCCTGCAGTTAAATTGCAGAGAAGCAGCGGGTGGGGAGGGAAGAACATTGATGTGGCTGCATGGCCGGGGCAGACCCGGGAGCAGACGTGCAATGTGAAGCGTGGTTTTCTGTGAGGAGGAAATGAAGTCGGTGGCGGCGGAGCCGGCCTCCGCGCTCGCGCTCAGCGTGGCGTCTCGGACCTGCGCGGAAGCCGCCCGCCGCCGAGCGTGCCGCGCGGGGCGGCGACAGGTGCTCCCGGCCCGGGAGTGTGTCCTCCGGCTCGATTCCCTTCATTGTCTGCTCTCGCCTCGCCGCAGAGCATGCTGGGAAGGTGGCGCGGCCGCGTGCGGCCGGCGGAAAGTACCGGAGTGAGAGACACTGGCGCGCTTAAGAGATCTAGAGATGGCTCGCCTGGAGGCCACCCCCCCCACTGGGGTGCTCAGTCCATCCCCTCTTGCTTAAAAAATAAAAAAGGAAGACAGTTTTGTTTATTTTCCTTAAAGGCCGCAGTGGCTTCTTCAGGGAACGTTCTGAGTGCTGAGTGATGCAACAGGTCCCCCTGACTGCAAGAAACGTGATGGAAATATCCCCGCTTTGTTTGCCGAAAAGTCCTCGGGCCTCTGGGAACATTGGGGGGGGAGGGGGGGGGTGGCCACGGGCTTCCGTCGAAGCGAGAACGATGAAATATTAACGACGCACGCGGGCGCGTTGATCCCAATCCGTCGCCAAAGCTCGCTCTTTTCTTGGCAACTCCTGACTCGGAACGCAATTAATGGCGTGACAAGAACGTGAACGCGAAACAAGAAACATTATAAATCTATAAATACACACGACTGTTCTGGATTTTATTATTTGTTGTTCTGTTCTGAATTTTATTGTTTATCATCCTGACTCACCCTCTCCTCTTCTTCCCACCCTCTCCTCTTTCCCACCTCCTCCTCTCCTCTCCTCTCCTCTCTTCCCCTCCTGTCCCTCACCCTTTCATCTGCCATCTCTTCATCTTCCTCCTCCTTTTCTCCAACCTATTCTACCTCTCTACTCTGTCATGTCTTCACCACTCTTTGCTCTGCTCATCTCCTCTTGGCCATTCTGCTCCCTCTCTCTCTCTCTTCCTCCCTCTCTTCTTCCTCCTCATCCTCCCTCCCTCTCTCCTCCTCCTCTTCCTCCCTCTCTCTCCTCTCTCTCTCTCCCCATCCCTCTCGCCCTCCTCCTCCCTCTCTCTCCCCCCCCCTCTTCCTCCTCCTCCTTCTCTCTCTCCCCCCTCTTCCTCCTCCTCGTCCCCCTGCCCCCCCCCCCCCCCCTCGCCCCTCCGGCAGGTTTCAGCCGGAACACGAGCAGCGTCTCCCCGCACGGCTACGTGCCCAGCTCCACGCCGCAGCAGAGCAGCTACAGCTCGGTCACCACCAGCATGAACGGCTACGGCGGCGCCGGCGCCATGTCCAACCTGGGCGGCTCGCCCGGCTTCCTCAACGGCTCCGCCGCCAACTCGCCCTACGCCAGTGAGCGCGCCCGCCGCCCCGGACCCCGCCCTCGCGGAACGGTCCTCCAATCAGCTTAGGCGAAATGATCTTGTGGTCCCACCCACCAGGGTCCAGTACTGTAGGGTTTTGGGAAGGGGAGATCTTTATTGCTTTAAACAGGGAGGGGATACTTTTAATTAGTTCAGTAAGATGTGTAGGCACGCTCATACGCACACACACACACGCACACACACATACACACAAACGACACGCACACACACACACACACACACACACATACACACGCACACACACACACACACACACACACATACACACAAACGAACGCACACGCACACACACACACACACACACATACACACACAAACGAACGCACACACACACACACACACACACACACACACACACACACACACACACATACACACAAACGAACGCACACACACACACACACACACACATACACACAAACGAACGCACACACACACAGACACACACACACACACACACACACACTGCTATGCCCAATGGGGTTTCTGGCAGATTGAGACTGCCTTCAAGAGCTCTCAGAAAAAAACCCTCTGCAGTTCTCACAGTCTCTTTAATCTGACATTCATTCCTTATTATAGTTTTGTGGTTCATCTTCCTTTCCCTCATTGTTAAAACAAGAGAGAGAACGGCAGAATCTCATCCCGCGTTTTCCGCTCGTAATTACGACGAGGAAGACATAGAGTACGAAAGAGCTGTGAAGTCTCAGAGTTGAGGAGCTTTGAGAAATCAGAAAAGAAAAAAAAACTTCACAGGACCAAGGTAGGGTCGGAGTACTGGTGCTCTAAATATTGGCACTGATCAAGGAGGAACAGGAAACAGACGAGAAGGACGTTGCTTTGTCTGTCTCTTTAAGGGTGTTAAACACCCCCGTGCGTAACCCCCCCCCCCCCCCCCCCCCCTCCAAAAAAATGAAATTGAAAGCGTTGCAGTGAAGCCCACCATAATGACCAACTGCGAGTGCCCCACCAACCTCCTACCTTCGCCTCTAAATTAAAGACCCTTAATTAAATCAATAAACTAATTGGAGGAGTAGCAATTCAATTTCAGCACTTTGATTCTACAGTGTTAACAAGTGTTTTAAGAGGCCTGCTGACTCCATACAGACACATTTAATCAATCCTGGGGGGTGGGGGGGCAGGTTTTCGTAATTCCAATTTTCATTAATTAATTGGTTTGGCCTTCATAAGGGGACCGAGGCTTTATTACGAGGTGTCGCCAGAACAGCGCTGTAAAATTTAAACGTAAAATAATAACAACAATGAAGATGGAACAGGATATCGGGGGCCATCTGAAATATGATGGCGGCTCATCAGGAATAATTCAAGGAGAAACTGTAATTTCAACGAGACAACCGAATGCGCAATTTTAAGCGCCATCCAAATTTGTGTCACTGAGACCCTCATCAGTCGGATGCCATATCTGGTTTTAATCCAGATCAGTCAACATCATGCACTGTGATAACCTTTACAAAGGCAATGGCATCAGTCTCAGAAAGGTGTAGTACGCTACATTGGTAGTCAACATTAAATAAGTGCAGTGTACTCATAGTGCCTTACAGTAACCCCTGGTCTGTTGGTCTGTACCCATAATGCCCTACAGTTACCCCTGGTCTCTTGGTCTGTACCCATAGTAGTGCCCTACAGTAACCACTGGTCTCTTGGTCTGTATCCGAAGTAGTGTCCTATAGTAACCACTGGTCTGTTGGTCTGTGCCTTGCAGTAACCCCTGTTCTGTTGATTTGTACCTGTAGTGCCCTACAGTAACCCCTGGTCTGTTGGTCTGTACCAATAGTAGTGCCCTACAGTAACCCCTGGTCTGTTGGTCTGTACCCATAGTAGTGCCCTACAGTAACCCCTGGTCTGTTGGTCTGTGCCCATAGTGGTGCCCTGCAGTAACCCCTGGTCTGTTGGTGCTCATATTGCCTACAGTAACCCCTGGTCTGTTGCTTGGTGCCCATAGTGCTGCCCTACAGTAACCCCCGACCTGTCGCTCTGTGCCCGCAGTTGTGCCCTCCAGCCCCACGATGGCATCCTCCACCAGCCTGCCCTCCAACTGCAGCAGCTCCTCGGGCATCTTCTCCTTCTCTCCCGCCAACATGGTGTCGGCCGTGAAGCAGAAGAGCGCCTTCGCCCCCGTGGTCCGGCCCCAGACCTCGCCCCCGCCCACCTGCACCAGCACCAATGGCAACGGCCTGCAAGGTGAGACCCTGCCCCCACACAGCTCACACCCCGCCCTCATCCGCCGCCCCCCCGTACTCACCCCCACGCCCCCCTGCGGCTGCTTTGCCTGTAATTAACACCGTTTTTTTTCTCTCTCTCTCCTCCTCTTCCTCCTCTCAGAGCAGTCTTTTGTGGACTCTAGCAAGTACTCCACCTCCAGCTCACTGCAGGGCCTGGCCTTCCCCTGACGTACGTTAATCTCACCCCCACCCACCCCCCAACCCCCACCCCGCCTCTTAGCGCCTGACCCCACCTCCTCCCTCATCCGCCATCCCATCTGTCCGTCTCCCGCTTCCCATCCCTCATCCATCCATCTCTCTCACTCCTTCAAACTCAAACAGAACCTGTCCTGCCCTCAAACTGGAGGAGGGACATGGCAGGACTGGGAGGCCAGTTAGAAAGGAAGGTGTGCAGAGGGTGTCATCATTTTTTTTACTATCGTATTCCAATGCAGTGGAAAGTAATTTCCAGTTATGCGCAGAGACCTGCCTTGCATGTCAAACTGGATCATGATAACAGGAAGAGGAAATATCAATGGCGCTGGACACAGACAAACCTCCAACCCTCTCTGCTCTTCAGAACTGAACCCAAGCAGCTAAGTTTAACAGAAAGCATAGGATGCAGGGTAGTGTTGTGTTATTTGGTGGCGGTTTTGCGGTTCTATTGTCCGCCATCGCTGTGACGGGATTGCGGGCGATGCTTTTAGAGCGCAGCGCGCACGGTCAGCCCTTTCGCTCTCTGGGAATAACAGAGCTGCTTCATTCCCAAAATCCACATCTGGGACTTGGGAAGACAAAATGGGATGTTCCCCCAGGGTCGGGACAAGAACTGTTATGAATTTCCCAACAAAAACGAGTCCAGTGAGGTTAATATCAATGCACAATAAAGGCATTTTATATTGCTCTATATGGAGTTATTTTCTATATTTATACTTTCATATTTTTATACTTACATCACACAGATACGCACACATGCACGTCCACACACACACATATGCACACACATGCACACATATAGACATACACACACACACACACATACACATACACACACACATGCACACGCACACACAAACACACACACTCACAAACACACACACGCACACACACACACACACACACACACACAGAGCAGTGACCTTATGAATCTCTTTGGAAACCTTTTTAATTCCAACAAGGCCAAGACACTTTGAAAATAGACAGGGATTTAGGGGATTGCAGGGAGAGGGGAATCAATAGGAGACCAATAAGTTTTATGAAAAATTCCGGTGGGGTGGGGGCGGAGTGGGGGGGGGGGGGTCGGTGGGGGGATGATTAACTCAGAAGCTTTTTGAAGCACTTCCTGTGCACAGGAGCCCCACACTGCAGGAGAGGAGAAAATCACTGTGGGCAATTAGTTGTTCTGTTGTTCTTTTGTTTCTTTGCAGAGAGCCAGAGAGCTCAAACACCTGCGCATCCACGTTTTGGCAAGAGAGCCGGGTTCAAACGCCAGAAAAACTGCGCGAAAGGAACATATTGCTCCACGCTGGCCTGCTTGTTCAATTTCACTTCTGAATTTTTGTTTTGTTCTGGTGAACGTTCCCCTGCCGAACTGTGGCACACACACATAACATGGCCAGGATTGGTGGGGGGTTCAGAGGACACCGCTGGACATGGGGTGTGCTGGAATGGGGATGGGGGGTGGCTGAGGTATCATGAACGGGACACCCCTCTGACCCAAACATCAGTGCCCCCCGGGGAGCGGACCGAGCCGTGAGTTATGGTCCTCACAGGATGTCTGCGCCGTAGCGGTTCAGAGCCGTTAGCGCCCCCTGCGGTACACTTGGAACACGGAACCCTTCAGCCTGAGGGACACCGGCTTCCGTCGGGTTTATAGGGATTCCAGAATCCTGCAGGCTCTTCTGAAACCCCTTCGCCCTTTTCGTGACAAAGGCAGAGGTGATAAACGGGGCAGGTGTTGATGACAAGGTCTAGAGCTGAGGTAGAAAAGTCCAGGTTCGAAAAGTAAAAGTCCCTCCTACTGTATTTTGTTCCAATCGACTGGATTTGCTAATTAGCACAGTTCTTCAGCCAGGAGGTAGAATGAAATCTAGAGTGAGCTAGAGTCCCTGGACTTTCCACCTCTGGTCTAGAGGGCGTGTTTGCCTTGGGGGTGAGCGCCCCCTAGGAGCCTTCCAGGGGCTCTACAGCCATCCTCCAGACTGCTGTCCTAAGTGGAGTAGATTGTTCCTCTGGTGCACCCATGCCTAGATTTTTTTTTTTCACAACTCAGGAGGTATCCTGCCAGTAATTTAATTTGCCCTCTTCCCAAACCCATCAGCCCGCCTGGTCTGGCGAGACATTTATAGCGCGTTGGGGGAGGGAGGAGGGGGGGGTTGGGGGGGTTAGAAACGGCAATCGCGAGGTAGCCCTTGACGATCGATACAACCAACCCCCAAACCACCCCCCCCCCCCCCCCCCCCCCCTCGTGTGGAGGCACTGCTCTCCTGGCATCGGCGGCGCAGGCTTAGCGGGCGATATTGCCGTGGAGGATCAGCGTGTCGTCAACAGCGACATCGACAACACAGCACGTCGTGCCGTCTCCCAAAGGCCAGATCTGTCCGCGCAAGCCTTACGTCCACAGCGTGCCGCCATTTCGGTTCCGTGCTGCTCTTAAAATCATTTTTATGATGATACAGCACTGCGGTGTGATCAAACATGCTGTCTCCTTTTCAGATTTAAACTGTGTGTGCTTGATAGGAGATGCTAAACTGCAGTTTTTCGCAGTATCACATTGTGAAAAATCCTCACTGGCTGTGTTGGGTTTCACGTTATTTATTTGCATCCTTAAGGAGGACTACTCTCATACCGTTCTTTTTTACTTAAACACAGCTTTTGCTTTATGTAGCTGGATATTTAATGAAGCGAATGAGTTTAATTGACAAAGCTTGGAATCTGCAGCCCTTTGGGTCAGAAGGCTGGCTTTTCCACGACTGTGCCACTTTGTGTGTTGTCACACACTTAGTAAAAGTGGCATTTTAGCAGCCATTTCTCCTTTGAAAGTCTGTAAATATTTGGATTGAAATTTTTCAGCCTGGTCCTAATGTGAGTGTGTGAGTGGGCAATTTGTGCGTGAGTGCATGGCTTGTGTGAACACAATTTGTTGTGGTGTGTGTGTTTGTGGTGAGTTTGTGATTGTGCGCATGCGTGTATGGGTGTGTGGTGAGTTTGTGAGGCTGTGTGTGTGTCTGTGTGTGTGTGTGTGTGTGTGTGTGTGTATGTATGTGTGCGTGCGTGTGTGTGTGTGTGTGTGTGTGTGTGTGTGTGTGTGTGTGTGTGGAAGGTATAGGGAAACCTCCACAGGCACTGTCCTGCTGTTTTTCTGTTTGTCAGCAGCAGTAAAATTACGTCAATTCAAACTGCAGTAATAAGCAGTTTTTTAGCTTCTAAGGGATGAACATTAAAGCAGAGATCCCCACCAGCACACCTTAATCTATCAGTGGCTGACCATGACAGGACCGGGTGTGTGTGTGTGTGTGACTGAGACCATGACAGGACCGGGTGTGTGTGTGTGTGTGTGTGTGTGTGTGTCTGAGACCATGACAGGACCGGGTGTGTGAGTGCATGTGTGTGTGTGTGGGTGTGTGTGTCTGTGTGTGTGTGTGTGTGTGTGTGTGTGTGTGTGTGTGTGTGTGTGTGTGTGTGTGTGTGTGTGTGTGTGTGTGTGTGTGTGTGTGTGTGTGTGTGTGTGTGTGTGGTGTGTGTGTGGGTGTGTGTGAGACCATGACAGGACTGGGTGTATGTTTCATACATCAGAGGGACTGTAAACAGCAGAGATGCCACAGATCCGATCTGATGTAGCACAGCCCCACACCAGAATGAAAACAACAAAGTTTTCAAAAAAAGTTTGTGAAATCAACGTCCTTATTTGGTCAGCCAGGTAAATGTATTTGTACTCAAACTGGAGGCAGGTCATATCTGAGCCTAACACAAAAAAAACGGTTTGTTATAATTAGTCATTATTTTCATGTAGTAAAATCGCTCTCTCATCTGTGGACTTTCATTTCTCTTCATCCTGTACTTTCTTTTACTTTTAAGCCTTTGAAGAGCAAGTTTTTTGGAATGTTTTTTTTAAATTCTAAGTCAGTGTTCCAGTACTCCATTGCTTTCAATTGCCAGTAGTGACTGTTACATCAGCATTAGAATGTTCAGTTAAGAACACTCTAATCACTTATTTGTGAAGGGTTAAAAGGCCAAGGTCAGCAGACAGCAGTAATCCTGTGAGTCCGGTACTTCTCATACACATTGTTCATTGTTGCATAAAAGGTTGTATTGTGGCCTTTATTAGCCATTTACTTGCCTTGACTTCATTAGTTATTCAATTGATTTCAGTTTTCCCTTCTGATGTGAATGGACATTGTGTTTCATGTTGAAGGATTGCTAGGAACACATTTTTTTAAAAGGATCACAACTGATTTTGTCCTTTCTGTTCTCCTGTACAGTGATCCCTGGGATGATCGTTCCTCCCATGTAGAGGATTTTGGATGGGAGAAGAAGAGCACGTTCGACTACGTGGGTTTGAGTTCCAAGACTCTGGATCGAATCAAACCATTGAAGAAATGAAGTCTAACTCAGGCCTTGATTTTTCTTTCTTTTTTTTTTTTAAGAAGTCACATTTGAACAAAAAAGAACAATCACAGCAACTTTACCTGCTTTTTAAATTTGTAACCATTGTTGTACGCTTTTTTGGAGGAATGGGTAATGTGAAGATGTGAAGGCCACAAACTAGCCTGTTGTCTCCTGTGCCGACTATGAGAAGGGTCATTTCCTGTTTTTGTTTGTTTGTTTTAGTTTTTTCCTGGAAAAGGTATGCCTTTCCATTTGCTTATTTTTGTTGCATATTTTCTTTTCTCTGAGAAAGCATTTGTGATCGGCCATTTTTAATAGCTGTACCATACACAAAGGATGCCCATTAGAGTTGTATTTATTTATGAAGTCTGTCAGAGTGGTGTTAAAGGCAGAAAGAGAAGCTTGCTAAGGCGTAGCCATGGAAACGATAGCATGCATTGCGGAATGCCGTAGGCATGGAGGAGAGCCCTGTGGCGGAGTTGCCGGTATTTCCGGGAGGGGATTGTGACATCACTCTCAGCTGTGCAAAGCAGGCACCCGCCGCAGTCTTAATTCGGCCCGGTCGCTGACGTCTAAGCGAAGCATCAACGTTTCTCGCGGTGCGTGATACGAGCCGATCTCTGAGGTCATTGGTAGTCTCCGTGCGCGTGGAGCTCCCCGACAGCCACATGCCGATGACGGACGAACTGCCAACACAGCAACTCGTAGCCATTCTGTTTCGTGAGATTTTTTTTTTTTTTTTTTAGTGTTCATTTCGCCTTCGACGCCTATAAACCCCACAAAAACAAACAGCGGCCATAAAACGAGCTTGTGAAGCCTTTCGTTTGAGAATATCGGCGATAAGTGCCACGTTATGACGCTTTCAGCAATGTGTCGCCCGAGCAATCTGTAGTCCAACACTGGCTTTATCCGGGGCTAGTCTTCTTGCCAATAAGCCCTAAAGAACCTACTATCACTGTCTGGTGTCTTAACAGAAGGCAATGCCAATGCATTGTGTATTTAAATCTAGCCTATTTTTTAAATTGGTATTTATTTATAATGAAAATATATGTTTTTTTTTTTTTTTTCCTGAAGAATGTCACCCTGTTGACATTTAAAATGAGAGTGAAGGTCATTCATTATGTGTGATGCTGGATAGCGCTGTCCTTTAATGCGTCAAGTCGCCATTCTCCAAAGCGAGCTCGTTCTTCCACTCCACCCGCACACACTCTGTTTCACGTCCTCACACCACCATCTGAGCTCACTGTGTGTTTGAAGGCCTCTCCAAGAAATAGTTCCCAAACTCTGCCTGTCAGAGGAGACACAGGGGGGAGAGAAGGAATCCAGATTAATTAAAGTTATGTATTTTTTAAACCTTTTGCTGCTATTTATTGCAGAATTGCCATTGAAAGAAAAAAAAAAGAAAAGAAAAAAAAAACTAAAAATGCAGTCTGGGGTTGTTGCCATTTAACTTTCACTAAATAAATGAAATGTTTTATATTTCTAGTAGGCTGTGGTGCTATTTTTTGTTGATTGGTTGATATATATAGTTTTTGTTTGTTTTAGTTTTGTTTGATTTGCATTAAACGAAGAATAAATAACTGTGATCAGGAGAGGGAGCTTCTCAGCATGCGCTACGTAGCTTATTTTCCTTTTGTGAAGATTCCTGTTTGGGATGCTCCAGCGGTGGGCAGCAGGGACAGTGAAAAGTGACAGCTGTTTGTGGGACCTGTGTCTTACCGCTGCGTCTTACCGCTGCAGACCGCTCGGCTTCGTGGTCTTACAGGAGCGTAACGGCAGCCCGCAGGGGCGTTCAGTCTAAACGCGTTCAGCCGCGGCGTTCTGGTGTAAGACGCTTACGAGCTGCCAGGACAACCTTTTTTACTTCAGTCGTTCACGATCATAATGTGTGTATGAACTGAGAAAGCAATGCACCTGCTTTATGTCTTAAAATGAAGGACAGTGTACCATAGTACTTAGATTGAATGGCCGCTACACTCCCCCTCCCACACACACAAACACACACATTCACACATGCATCAGCATAAAGGAACACACACACACACACACACACACAAATAAACCCACAAACACATGCACACAAACACTTGACTCATCAGATCTTTTCAGTTGTTTTGCTGTGTATGTTTTGTTCATAAATATAGTTTTCTTTTTGCCAAAAAACAATGTTTTTGTTCATAGTCTAAAAATATTTATACATCAAAATGTCTTAAGGCAGCTTATATAGCGTATAGTGTCACTGAGGTTTAAGTCACAGCATACCCAAGACGTCACTAACAATAGCTTTCTGAAAGATCGAAGCAAAAGACTGAATTTGCAAAATACAAAGGGGATTTCTGTAAAATATCCATATAAATAATGTATGTATCTCTGAAATGTGTACATTGCTTCCCCTCGGTTTATATTGTTTTCTATGTGTAAAAAAGTGATAAAATGCCGGTCTTATTTTGTCATTCATGTTATTCATGTCATTTAAGTGTAATTTTGATATTTTCGTTTGTACTTAGTATTTTTGTGTTGTTTAAAGCCATGCTTCCATTCTATGTCCATTAACACAAAAAAAGCCATCGTCTATTTTTGTATTATTTGTAAGTTAATGAAAATGTTTAGTTTTTTTTTTTTTTTTTGGATTTGTTTAATGTATGAGAAAATGAAGCATCTTATATGAATAGTTTTTCTTAGTTACCTAGATTTTAAATGAATATGAAACATATGCATATATATCTTTTGTTTTGCTTTTTTTTTGAGACTTACGGATATTGATACTGTTTTTAAGCCTATTATAATATGCATGGGATGGGTTCCTCTGGCCTGGGGGCTGCACTGTCTGCAGTGAAAATGGGGGGGGGGGGGACCCTTCTGGGTGATGAAGGATAAAAAATGTTTTTTGCTTTTGTCACGTTGTTTTCATTCGTAATCATTCTTCTCCTCCATTAATTTCACGCCACGCCCGGCTCGTACGTCCCGTCCTTCTTGTGTCAGCCTCGCCGAAAAAAATCTGAACCAGCAGTTTTAGAGATGCCTTAACAATGCAAATACAACCGCGCCGCAAGAACAGCGCACGTCGCACGACTCACAAAAGCCCCGTCTGTCACGTTAAAAGAGCTTCGAGACGGAGAGAGGGAGAGAGGGAGAGGGAGAGAGAGAGAGAGAGAGAGAGAGAGAGAGAGAGAGAGAGAGAGAGAGGGGCAAGGAGTTTATTGCGCGAAAGCACAAAGTTACCTGATTTCTAACCCCGAGCAATGTCTCTTTTTTATTTGTTTTTTTTTTTTTGGTTTTCTTTTTGGCTTGGAGCTCAGTACTCAGTCTTCATAGCCAATCAATACTGAAGATCTGTCTGTTTGGAGCTGGGCACTGCAAGTTTGGCAAGGGGGGAGGTGGTGGTGGGTGGGGGGGGGGGGGGGGGGTGATAGAGGTCATTGAGAAACGGTGAATTAATATTTAATATGTGTTGCAGCACTGAGTTGGGGGGGGGGAGTAGCTGAAAGGGGAAAACACGCTATCGAAAACACAGCCGTTCCCTCTCGCACTGCCTCTGTTTTTGTGTTCTGGTTTCTAATAGCATGTAGAGTGAGAGGGTGAGAAAAATAAAGAGTTTATCTGTAATTCTTATTTTTTGAGAGTTAGATCAAGGTACAGCAACAGCAAAATAGCTCTGGGGGAGTCGTTGGGGAGTGGGTCGGTGGGAGGGGGGCTGGGGGGGATTCTATATTGTAACAACAGCACAATAATCTTCACACACACACACATAAAATATTAATTGATGGTATTTGCATTTTGTGTTGCTTGTCCGTTATGATGCTCATTATAGTAGCCAAAGTAAGCCCACCCTCAACACCCCCACCCCCCCCCCCCCCCCCCCCACCCCACCCTTGGAGTCACCTGATCGCTCCACTGCGAGTCCAACGTGTGGCTGCTGTGGAGGACATCTTCTCTGAAGGAGAAAAGGATTTTCTTAATTCCTGGTTTCACACACATTTCGAACGAATCACTGAAACGGAGGACACAGAAGGTCGGCCTGTGTTGCTGTAGACGCCCGTGTTTTCATTGGACTTTTTATCAGTTTGTTTTCCCCTTTAATTTTTTTTTGTTTGTTTGTTTGTTTGTTTGTTAACAAATGAAACGAGATTCAGGTTACGTTGTGGAATAGTTATAAAGAGAGTATTATCTTTATTATGAAACATCTACCAAATATGATGTTCTGTTGTAAAAAGATTTAAATAAAAATCAAACACACACATCTGAAAAAAATGTCTTTTGAGAGTAAACACACCTAATACTAAGGGAAAGAAAAATTAAATAGTAAAGAATCTGTATAGATTATGTTTTTTTTTTTGAGCTGTAAAAAAATGAAAACTTTTTGACTTTCACAGTTATTTAATTAAAGTTATTTCTTGTGGGTGATCTTGTGCATGTCCTGATGGCTGGTCTTTTGTTGAAATTGGGTTGCGGTGATAAGTGAGGTGCTGCAGAGAAGCAGCACAAACTCTCACAGGCCCTGATCATGTGACCCCCAAATCCCTGGTTGCCATGGCTGCCCATCCTCTTCGCCCTCTGTTTCGGTTGAGAATCACCCTGGGGGACCGCCTGTGCCCCTGGAGGTGGGACAGAAAGGGACGGGACGGGGCGCTCTGCCCGTCATTAAATACCCAAACCGTCTGTGGCCTACTCACCTGACTTTGCATTCAGAGTTACAGCCTATGCTGTGTTAGCTAAGGTAGGACGGGCATACACAAAGGGCCCCTAAGAAAAATGAATTCACCCTTTCCTGTGACCGTTTATGGGAGAAACCTTCTCCCCAGGCCACACCCCCTGGCCCAGCCCCACCCCTCGGTGAAAGGAAAAAGTTTGAGGCTCATTTTTTTTTTTTGGTCTGTTTTGTCCATTCCATTTCCGGGTTGTCGAGAGTCCTTACCAAGGAGCATCCTTACAGAGGAAAATCCTTACAGAAGAGCATTCTTACTGATGAGCATCTTTACAGAAGAGCATTCTTACGAAGGAGCATCCTTAGAGAGGAGTGTCCTTACAGAGGAGCTTCCTTACAGTGGATAGTCCTTATAGGGGAGCATCCTTACTGAGGAGAGTCCTTACAGAGAAGCATCCTTACAGAGGGGCATTCATACTGAGGAGTGTCCAGATAGAGAAGCATCCTTACAGAGGAGGCATTCTTACTGAGGAGTGTCCAGATAGAGAAGCATCCTTACAGAGGAGTATTCTTACTGAGGAGTGTCCAGATAGAGAAGCATCCTTACAGAGGAGTATTCTTACTGAGGAGTGTCCTTACAGAGGAGAGAACTTACAGAGAGGCACACAGGTGTCCCTTTGGTTACCTCATACTAATTTGAGGTTCTGTGAGAGTGTGTGTGTGTGTGTGTGTGTTGTGTGATCATGGTTAGGCATGGTGAGAATGTATGTTTGAATGAGCATGTGCACATGTGAGTTTGTGTGTTTGTGCACATGTCATGTGTGCATGTGCGTACGTTTTTGGGAACGTGTGTATGTGTTTGTGCATAGTTTTTCATGTGTGAACCCTGTAATGAACTGTCATTTCATTCTTTACTTTGTGTGTTTTTGTGGCTGTAGCTCACAGTGCCCCTTCAAAGAATAATATTGGTACTGAAAGCTTGCTTTTTGAAAATGGCCGCTGAAATATTTGAAATTGGCCAGTGGAGTCTCTCTTTCTTTCTCAATTGTTTTCTCCGTCTCTTAGTTTCTTGATCCCTGCCTGTCTCAATTGTGAGTTCAGTCATAATTCCCTCTTTATGCAAAACGGAGATGTTTCTCCCAAAGAAACACATTTTAATTAGCTAGATTCATTAATGTATCACAGACATAATGGCACCAAGAATGTGTCCCTAAACATATTAGTGATGACTCTTCCAAGTTATTAATTGCACCGTGCTCCACTTGTAATTGACTCATCATTTGCATTTATGGTCATCAGCAGAAATTAATCTCTTTTCTCCTCTTCATTTTGCATATTTAATTTAAGTAACTCCTGATTTGATTAGCTGTGATGACCAGGTTTGAGGTTTCTGCTGAACATACAATGTTTAGGGCTTTGTGCAACATCAGGAAGGTCTAGTGCACAGAAGAAACGACCTGTAATGCAACCCCAAAGCAAAGTTACAGCCGTCATTTTAAAGCCCACAGCCTGGCTGTTGAGTTGAGAAACATTTTGGAGGAATGGCATCACAGGTCGTTGAGGGCATGCAATGAAAGTGAGTCATGCTTGCGATGAGATGGCGCAATGGATGTTCATGTCATATTAAGCAGCCCTTCATTTGGATTCTCTAGTTCATCCGTTAGTTTAATACTGTACCTCAGCTGTGACCTACTCAACCCATTTCAGTATTTGCTGTAGATCGCTTATTACATTTCTGTTACATCCATTCTACTGCAGCTTAATACCAGGCCAGCCAGTGGAGGATGGGCTCCCCCTCTATTGCTGGGGTCCTCACACATTTTTTTTCCCCCATTGGGGTTTTTTTCTCACCACCATTTGAGTGCTTTCCTTCCTGTTTGGGGTTTCCCTTCCGCTACTCTGTAAAGCATCTTTGGGACAGTGCTCTGTAAAAAGCACCATACATGACATGGGACAGAGGCTGGGACTAAGACATCAGGATCAGGATAGTTTGGTTTCAGAGCTAGGGTCCCTGTGTGATGGTGTTAATGAGAGAAACGGACTTCAGCTGGGTTGATCATGAGCTCCTCCAGATTCATGACTCAAAGGGAGGATGTGTTTTCATGGTTCTGAATCAAGCCTATCTGAGTCACTGCTGCCAGTCTTAACACCCCCCCCCCCCCCCCCCCCACCAACAGCACCTTCCGATTGGTTGCCTTTCAGTCAACCACTCCGAAAGATCAATGATGGGGAGGGGCCCTTTGAAGGGTCTCTTCACTCATCATGTTTTTGCCAAACACCCCCCCCACCCCCCCAGCATCCCCCCCAGCTAACGACAGTGTTTGTCAGATGCTCCCCATGGGCTTAGAAGTGTTTGGAGTGGTGTTAGGCGCATGGGGTGGGGGGGGGGGGGGGGGGTGTGACGAGGCTTAAGCCATCCATTAGCTAATGGACTGTAGAAGGCAGGAGTCTTGTCACCCCTCTGTGCACTTATCCACACCACTGTGCTTTCAAAGTTAAAGATTATATGTTGAACAGACCCCCCCACCACCACCTCACACAGACCCCCCCCCCCCCCCCCAGCCCCCAATCCCATACCCCACCTCCCTGTGAGACACAACCTCAAGAGAGATCTTCCATCTGACTCACAGAGTGATGGATGGGTGACAGCAGTGAGGATATAATTCAGTGATATTGGAATCTGTGACTATTTATCCCACCTGACACAGGGGTTCTTTATGTGGGGCGTGCTTGACCCCCAACCCTCCCCCTGACCCTATCACCCCCCTCCCTCCCTCCCTAAATGGCAGGTCTCGCTGTCGATCTTCCCTGATAAGGGGACTGTCGGGGGTTAATGAGGGAGAAAAACGTCTCCCAGTGACACACTTACTGTCACCATAAACCAGGCGGGAGGTGTGTTTTATTGCGGGGTGCGGCAGGATGGATGTAGCCTGCTCGGGACGCCCGAAAGACTGGACGCCTCGCAGTGACAAGCTGAAGCATCACAGTCTCAATAAAGCTGGGAATGCACCTATTAGATTCAGCCATGATCACTAATTCAGTGGTTTGTAACTTTGCTCATTATCGTACACCGCTGTGATTGGTGGTATTTGGGAGCTCCGCCCACTATAGTGTTTCACCCATTCAGCTTCACTGTTCCCTTTGCTGCTGCAGCAATATCGGAATGAACGAACTGGTTACACGTGCTTCACTATACATTATAATTACCTATGCCAGCAGGAGGAAGTTTGATTTTGACTGTAATGGATGGGTCCTTTTAAAACATTAGTTGCCCACGGACACTACAAAATGTCAGTGCAGGGTTCCAAGCATGTGCACTGCACACACACACGCACGCATGCACACAAACAAATATATGCACACACACACACATACACACACACACACACACACACGTACGCGTGTACACACACACACACACACACACACGTGCGCACATACACACACACACACACACGTGCGCGCGTACACACACACATGCACGCACACATGCACACAAATAAATATATGCACACACACACACGTGCGCACGTACACACTCACACACGCACACATGCACACAAACAAATATATGCACACACACACACATGCGTGCGTACACACACACACGTGCGCGCGTACACACACACACACACACACACACACACACACACACACAGTGTTCTCCTGTGCCTACCTGCTCTGAAACAGCGGTGGCAGGCGTCATTAACACGGGTCCTGCGGCTTTTCACTCCTGTTTCTGTGCGTTCCAGCTGAGACACTTGCGCGTGCTCGCTGTTTATTATATCTACAGCTACAGAAGGACTTTACCAAGGGGGGGGGGGGGGGAGAGAGAGGGAGGGGAGGGAGAGGGGGGGCAGGTATTTTTGTTCTATTTTTTTTAAATCTTCAACCAGCAATATCAACTCAGAAAAAATTCCTCTGATTAAAAAAGCACTTATACACAGTTTTGACACTGAGCACCATTTCATTTGTGCTGGGTCAATTTGCAGGAAAATTCCTCAACGGGACCATTGATGCCCAAAATTGTGTTTTGGGAAATGTTTGTATTTCACGTACGTGTAATATGGCTGGGCGTGACAGACGATGCCACATCCATTACTTCCAGTTTCACGTGCTGGTGACCATTGCAATTTAGCCAGCAGGCCCTGGGGCTTCCCCCCCCCCTTTCAAATTTCTCACACCTCACTTCTTACAGCCATTGACAGGTATCCTGCACACTGTACCTCCTTCCTCAAAAGAGACCCAGATCAACTTGTTTTGTATACAATTCCTGAAATGTGTTTCTCACTCGCACACACCTGTGTGCAGAATACACACCTGTGCACAGAGTGTGTACCGTGCGTACCTCGACAGCCTCGAGGCTTCTCTTTTTCTATTTTATTATACAAAATTCAAGTTTCCAACTGGAAAAACACACACAAGTGCTACTGAATTTGAAACAATTTGGCCCAGGCGTCTTCATTTACTTCCTCACTCTTCTCTGGCAAAGGATTTCATGTTATCTCCCGCGTACCTCAGGAGAGTGTCCTGCAGGTGGAGGTTAGAGAGGCGAAGGTGAGGTCCAGGGGGGTGTAAGAGTGTTTTCTGCTTTCCTTGCACCCTGTCTGGGTGGGACAGACAGACCTCAAAGTCTAAATGCCCCATGGGAAATCCTGTGAGCTACACTCTTTCTGGCAATCAAGATGGAGAGATGGAGAGCTCCCATCTGCCCAGACACACAAACACACCATACAGCACGCGCTCGTATGCCTTGGCACAATGGAGACCGAGCAAGAGAGAGAGAGAGAGGAGGAATCTTCCGAAATATGGAGGGGGGGACACCCGTGGGGATTCAGGCTAGAGGGAAATGGGGGGGGGGGGTCCCTTGGGAGAGTGTGGGGAGATGGGGAAAGCAAGGGAGATAAGATGAAAACAGAAGAGAGAGAGAAAAGGATATTTTGGATTCAGGAGAAAAGCGAGGGTCCTTGCAGCTGAGAATGATAAGAGAGGTAAATAGTAAAATCTAGGGGAGCTGGTGGAGCCCCTGTGTGTGTGAGTGGGGGGGTAGGGGGTTGAAGGACGGGTTGGGGGGGGGGGGGGGGGTAAAATAAAAGCTGCATTGGCTATGCAGGTGGAGAGGACTCTGGGGAAACAAGTAGAAAACACGTAGCGCATAGCATGTGGCACGTAACGTAATAAGGAGAGAAGAGTACAGACCAGGTTTGGAACAAGGGGGGGGGGGGGGATGTGCGGGGGGGGGGGGGTGTAGCCAAAGCTGCGTCTCATCCCACCTGACTTACATCGCCTCAGAAACACCCCCCCCCCCCCCCCCCCCCCCCCCCGCCCTTGTCTTGCATATGGAGAGTGACAGCATCACGGGGACCGGGAACACTATCATCTTCTGTCCGAGCAACAGATCAACAGCAGTAAAGGTGAAATACCAAATGACAATAATGCCCCATGAAGATAAAAACATATTTGTGCTTGTTTGCAAGGCATCTACATTCAACAAAGTCCTAATACACCTTATCTCCAAAGGAATGTTATATTGGTGTTACCAAATAAATGAGCAGTTCAATATTGAACTAGTTTTGGTCCACGTATTAACCATTTGAGAAATTTGTAAGGGCTACTATCCCATTCTTCTGCAGTGTGCACAGCATATCTGTTAGTTATGCAGTGTTCAGATGGTAATGAGAATTAATGAGGAAGAACTGGATGAATTATTTATTGTTTCCTCTTATTTGTGCGAGTGAATGTGTTTTGTATTTAACCAATGTTTGTGCTGATATTATAAATTATTTTTTAATAAGCCCTGAATATTTATTGGGATTTGGTAATCAAGGACAGTCTCTGAGTTGTTATATCTCTTTTCATTAACAGCCACACAAACTCAGTGCCCTGCTCTAAGGTACGTATAGTTACTGTTATTAAAGGTTGAGTTTTATGCTCAAAGTGTCCTGCTTTACAGTATGTTTTTTATTATGAGAGGTACAGTGGTGAGGTCTCAGTGCTGTAGCCTCTCCAGTAAGGCATGTTTCTCATTATCAGAGGTGAAAGCACTATGAGTTCTGATGATGAAAGCCTGAGTCACACCCATTTTAGAGGTGGGCTGCTGTGCTATCAATCCTCATACTGCTGTTACTGATGTCATCGGACTCCACCCTACATGCACACACACACACACACACACACACACATATGCACATACACACGCACACACACAATCACACGCACGCACACACACACACACACAGAGGCACACTCCCACTACATACTGAATAATTGATATAATCACAATACCATGATGTCATCCCAAGCCTCTTAAATATTTGATGAAGCATTTTCCACAAGTAGTGCAGAGCAACACATTAAACCGATAGCAAAACTTTGGGGGTCTTTAAACATTAAAAAATGTTTGAGGACAATAAATCTTATCTCTACCTCCCTCTCGCCTTCTACTAATATTCACTCTCTCTCTGTCTGTCTCTCTCTCTCTTTCTCTTTCTCTTGCTCTCTCTCTCTCAGATTTTTGCTAAATTCCTACTCTCTATCCAGATAGGGAAAATTGAATGCTCCTCGGGATCTTTGTAAGATCACCGTTCGAGAGTGATGAAACCGTTCTGCAGTGGTGTCTAGTTTAACCCTATATTAAAAATGTGACCATCACACAGAAAGACACTCAAGCGTATATGAAATTGAAAATGGAAATCGCAATTCTTAACAGAGAAAATCGTTGTGCTTGTTACACTGCTAATATTGTGTTTGCCGCAGCTGCATGGAACTTGAATTTGACAACAGTGGTGGATGGTTTTACACTGTGGCAAAAAAGGTTGCAATAATTTGTGAAATAATTTATTCCTTCATTGTAAGTTGGTTATTATTTAGTCAAGAAAGTTTTTGTGCACAGAAGGCCTTTATCTGTGCTTCAATTATCACCTCATTTGACATTTAAAAAGCACTCCCACAGCTGTATGAAAAACAACAATAACAACAAAAAAAAACAATATTAGTGTCTGCTAATATTTAGTCTAATTGCAGCTAGCAATTTTCGGGGGAGTTCAGCTAATGAGGGAACCTGTGCTATTTAATGGGTGTCACAAAAGTGCAGTTGTTCGTTCCATTGCTCCATTTCACTGCTGATGTAGGAGCTGAGGGCCGCTGAACTCTTTATGACAAACTGGCATCATCATTTGCATACATTACACTTATTGTTTGATTGTTTGTAAAAACCGAAAAGTGGTAGATACATCCCTCCCCCCAAACAGTTGCTCGGTGATTGATGCAACAGTACAAAGATGACTAGCATCAGTTTGGATAAACGCTAAACCCCATTAACAATGAACAGTACTCAGCTGTAATAATCACACTGTTTCATGCTTAATCTCAAAGTGGAAAAAATGGTCACTAATGTCATATGGAAACCTCCCAAAAATTTCCTGCCGGCTATATGTAATCATGCTCTCTTGTTATACACATCTGGTCTCTCTTCTTCAACAAACAGCGGAAAGTTACAGAAACTTTGAAATCCCTGCTGAAAACAGTACGCGTAGCTTAGCAACCAAGTTATTTAAGGTTATTTAAGCTGTCATATAAAAGACAGGTGGATAAATTATTCAGCTCATTCAATAATTTATTATTTATTACAGAGGGGCCTTCACATAGTTAATACTGGTCAGCTAGCAATAGAATCAACAAAAATGTAAGAAATAATTATATACATATTGCAGAAAGCCACACAGCCATATACCTCACATTTAAAATGTTGACCAGTACTGTTTGAAAAATGAGACATTTCATAGAAATACCCCAGTATTATACATTTTTCTCATTACATTTAATACTGTGAATCCCATCACATCCAGTACATGTGCAGCCACGGCTATACATATGCCGCTAGCAATGATAATGCTAATATATATAATTTATATATAATTTTGTTATAGTGCTTGTTATAATTTTAGTGCACATATTTCTTCCTTGGTCTTATCATTTTATTTGTGTTATAACAGTATTTCTAGCATTGGCTAACCATGTCTAGCTAGACGTATTTGGCACCTACCGAGCACAAAAGGATTCAGGTAAATAGAGCAAGTCTAGGTACATTTAGCTCAAACTGAATAATCAAATGTAATAATTTTTTTAATTAGCCAATTTCAGTTAATTTTCTTATTTTAAATTTGAATATTTTCTTAGTGGATCGGGACATTACCTTCCGGCCATAGATGCCATCTTTGTTTAATTTTATGGTGCTAATAAAGTACTAATGTACTCAATACTGAGGGACAGGTACCACTGGTCAGGAATCCTATAGTGGCCACACGGAACATTTACTGGCATCATTTATCCAACACATAAAATATTGCGGCTAAATTGTACGGTCCTGGATTTGACCACCGGGAAAACACATTTGACCTCATTTTATGGAAGTCATCAGAAAAACCATTGGCTAAAAGGACTTGGCAGCACCCATGTAGCTTTAGAGACAAAGACCAGCTAACCTTTCAGAATTTTCTAGAACATGACCCAGTTCTGCCATGAAGTTACACTAGCACGCACAACACCATCGCATTCAATTTCAATAGCCAGTAGCATTTGAATATTGTGACTCCATCAACGCAAGCATCTATGTAACTTAAGTGCTAACGGTTTTGACAATTTTTATTTATTTATTTATTTATTAAAATGATGTAGGGATCTGATTGATGATTTGAGGCTATGCTACGCATTATATATTTATTTTTATTAATCATATCGCTTAAGCGTCATTAGTTGCCAGGAAAATGTAATGGGGGAAAAGACAGGCTAATTGGTAAGTAATGTTGTGTGTCAAACAGACAGAATGGAAGATTTGCAAGTTAATTGCGGTATTTAAGAGCTGAACGCAGCAATGGAGATATATGGCTTTCACTTTTTCTCACTCTGTCTGCGCTCATGGCAACGATATCAACAGAAGCACTGACAGGAAGTTCCCAGACTCTTAAGACACAGTGGGTTTCCTGTAGGAAGTGAAGGTCAGCCATCCCTCTTCCTCCCTGCGCTGTGAAACATCTCCACAGCCAGGCTCATCTGTTCCAGTGTTGGAAAACTGGAACCTTACACATTTTAATTTCAAATTTGTATTTTTTATTCCAAATTTTTTATTCCTAATTTTTATTTTCTCCCTGCTTGGCATTTCAAATTATAATTCTTGGCATCAGTGTAGATGAGAAAGATCCTCTAGACTGAAGCCCTCCCTCCTCGTGTGATCTTATAGCCAGTTATCCTCCTGAGATGTGCCAGAAAAAAATATTTTCCCTTCTTTTTAGACGCAATGCTTGTACGGAGGACAAAAGTGGTGACAAATTTCCACTACAAAACAATAAAGAATCTAATCTAATCAATCATTAAGTAAAATATTTCAAACAGGAGGAGCCAGAAGCAAGGAGGTGGAACTAAATAGTGGAATCAGCTGGCTGAGTTCATGGGTGGAAGAATGGCAGGACATACTTTCTGACCCCTGAAGTTTACACCTTTTAAACTCTGCCCAATTTTAACTACGCACTTCTCTTCATTAGCCATTAGGCTACATGCATTCACTGTGCTCAGCGGTGTTTAGAAGTGTGTAAGCTCTCTGAGATGAGGGTAGAGGAAAAAAGAAATGAGGGGGAGAGAGAGAGATGGTGGAACGCGCTTCCCGATTTGTCCCCAGGGGTGTGGGTTGGGATCAGCGAGGGGGATT